>CM042878.1:4101453-4103878 GCA_023658055.1 Thaleichthys pacificus | reverse complement strand
CCTCGTTAATAGGGACAACAGCCCTCGACAAACAAAGTGCGTTGTTTCCCCAAACCTCTCATCGACAGAAAGCCAACATATTTGAATCCACGACCATTCCCATACAAATGAAAATGTAAAAAGTAAGAAAATTGCCTCCGCGGAAGCAACCATTATCAGGTGATGTCGGATACCTCGTCGGGCATTATCCCTTACTTAAGTGTTTTAGATAAACAACCAAACAAAGTGTGCCTTTGAAAACATTGTTGAAGTAGCATCGTAATTCACATCCAACAGCAATACACATGCCATTAGCGCCACAACCCTCTCTGATCACCATGTGGCCAGAATCAGAGTTGCGTGCGAGCCCGTCTCTGTGGTTCACCTTAGCTCACCTCCCTGACCTCTGACACCCAAAGCTACGGTGGCCCCCTCTCCCGCCACGTGGCGGCCGGCCGGCGGGCGGGCTGGCTGGTCGGAGAGGTCCCCGCTGACCTCACAGCCACGTTCATAATCTGCCCTGAGAAGTTCACGGACCTCACAGTGGGTCGGCCCAGAAAGGCTCTGTAGCTTAGTAACAGAGAGAGAGAGAGAGGAGTTGGAGAGGGCTGGAGGAGGGCCAAGAAAGAGAGGGATATGAGAAAAAGCGAGACAGAAAGGCAGAGAGAGAGAGAACTAACACTATAACAATAACTCAAAACGTGGTTGAGGGCTGGAATGTATCGATACAAAACGGGTTATCCTCAATCAATGAAGGGTGTTTTCCTTTCCCCTTGAGCAAGCTCTGATGAATCCTCGCAAGACGACCCGTCTTCCTGCAGCGACGTTTCAAGCGCGTGGCTATTCATCCGCTCCGGCAGAGAGACCCACACACCAACACACACGTTTACTGTCAGAGGTTCATGTCGAACCACAATTTACAAATGAGATGCAGACGGATTCCAACCCTGTCGCCTCACACAGGAAACAGCCTTTTCCTTTGAAACTCAAAGCCAGGGAGGTAAAACAAAGACTAAAATACTGACTTGGGGGGTGAAACGCACTTCACTTGACCTTTATGTAGTGAACAAACCGAGCGTTCCCAGACTGAGTGACTGAGTGGGCGGAGGGAGTCATCCGTTCGAATGTCTTGGAGCCTCTTCATGCGGACACCCGCCGTTCGTATGTGTCCCGGTCTTTCACGCGCTTCCTGGGACCAGAGCATGAGAACGTCTCAGATTACGACTCAGTACGAGGAGGGGAGGGGAGAGGAGGAGAGCTAAGAGGCGGTTGGCACACATTTCCATATGGGTAAACTGACATTCAAACACTCACTGCCGAGCGAGATGAAAAAGAAACAGACTTAAAGAGGCTTTGCATTTATTTGCTACGCGAGGAGGAACGAGCCGGGGCCGAGCGCAAATAAACATCCACTTCCATCCCGTTTCCCCGTTTGTCAGATCCTCTTCCTCTCCCGACTAAGGGTAGGCTCCAACTTCGCAAATCCACGATAGCCATGGAGATTTCCATGCCTAAACAGTAGAAACATCGTTTCCCTCCAGGCGCTGGGGGAGGGGAACGTCATCAAATAAAGAAATAAAACACCAAGTGATCACACTGACAGTTGTGAAGGGTAATGCTGCGGGCTTTGAAATGGACTGAATGGAGATGATCCGTTCCACAGCTGGTACAGCATGACGCTGTGAGTCATGCTGTACCGGCAGACCAACAAACACCATCCCCAGTTAGAAGCCCAGGAGTTTTTATTTTTAGAAATTATTCAGCCATTTTTTTCCCCCTGCTTTAACAGACCGTTCTGTTCCAAGTGAAGTGTGAGAGGGTGGAGGGGCCAGGGGGAATCGCGCGGCGGAGGGCCCGGGGGGATTTGAACCCAGGCTGCTGCAGTACGTACGTTCCGAGAGGGGGACACGGCCCCCCCATTTGTGAGGTCTCGTTTGGGGGTCTGGGGCGGCGTGGCGGGGACCGGGAGGAGGAAGTGACAGGGGGGGGGGGGCTGTCTGGCCGCTCGGCTGCACTGGCTCTCGCTCAGCCAACCCCCCCACGATCATCAGGAGTGGCGTGACGCGAGGAGCGCGCCGCGCTGGAGTTACCCAATACTCCCCCGTCTCTCTCCCCCCCCCCCACCCTCGCCGAAATGAAGGTTGATAAATGATTGAAAAAGCAAGTTTGAGAGAATAAATAAATCAGCTATGGTGACAGGGGAAAAATTGAGATTTTCAAAAGAGCCGCAGTGTGTGTCGACAGTCGGGAATTTTAATAAGCCAGATAACCTGTCACCAGACACTGTTTAAGAGGAGATTCAGATGCAGACAGGCCCAGACGAGTAGCAGAGAGACTGAGACAGACAACAGCTACCAGAACCACTGCATGGAAAACATCCGTCTGCCACTCAGTTGGTGCGTCGATGTGTGTGTGTGTGTGTCATTATGTGTGTGCGTGTCATTAT
>CM042878.1:4001453-4096453 GCA_023658055.1 Thaleichthys pacificus | reverse complement strand
CTCAGGAAGCAGCATTATGCTAATGTTTTCATTCACCAGGAGGAGGAGGAGGAGGAGGAAGTCCTTCTTCTGTTACAACTTAGAGACAGGATCACAGACAGACGACTAACCTGCATGGGAGATTATTAGAGAGGCAGATCCTTGGGTTTTTTTTCTCGGACACACACACACACACACACACACACACACACCACACATACAACAACAAATAACCTACTGGGGGATCCACAGAAACGGCCAGAGTCAAGGTAAACGTTTCAGCTGCCTCTCTCTCTCTCTCTCTCTGTTCAAACAGCGTCTCAGAGTATCTGTGTGTTTGTGTCGCGGTGGCAGGTGTCTGTGCCGAGCAACCGATCTTTCACCTCAGCCCTCTCTAGGTCTGTTACCATGCAACATGCTGCGCTGACTCTGCTTGTGTCCATGTTGTTTGTCTCCAGAGAGCCGCCTCTATGCTTAGTGCCATTCATTAGCTGGAGGTAAGAGGGCTTGGAGAGACGGGGGGTAAAACGAACGGGGGGACGAGGCCACTTAGTTAACCCTCTGCTGGTGTTCTGTTCTGGTAAAGAGCATGTAGGCAGGCAGCCAGGAGGCAGGCAAGCAAGCAAACAGGTAGGTGGGTTGGCAGGGAAACGGGCAGGGAGACGGGCGGGCAGGGAGACGGGCAGGCGGGGAGACGGGCAGGCGGGGAGACGGGCAGGCAGGGAGATGGGCAGGCAGGGAGATGGGCAGGCAGGGAGACGGGCAGGCAGGGAAACGGGCAGGCAGGGAGACGGGCAGGCAGGGAAACGGGCAGGCAGGGAGACGGGCAGGCAGGGAGATGGGCAGGGAGACGGGCAGGCAGGGAGACGGGCAGGCAGGGAGACGAGCAGGCAGAGGAGAAAGCACTTTGCATGTTCATTCAAGTGAAGCCCCCCTACTTCTAGACTGTTACCGGGGGAAGTGGCAATTAAATGCAATTTTAACAATATTTGGGGGGGAATAATCATAATTTGTAATTGTTTCCTGTCAGAGAG
This sequence comes from Thaleichthys pacificus, assembly GCA_023658055.1. Lineage (NCBI taxonomy): Eukaryota > Metazoa > Chordata > Actinopteri > Osmeriformes > Osmeridae > Thaleichthys > Thaleichthys pacificus. The sequence continues at coordinate 4,095,440 of CM042878.1, read as the reverse complement.
GCCTCTCTCTCTCCTCTCTCTCTCTCTCTCTCTCTCTCTCTCTCTCTCTCTCTCTCTCTGCCTGTCAGTCTCTCTATCTCTGTCTGTCTCTCTCTGTTGAGCTAGGAAGCATGCTGAATAAATGTGCTGCCTGGCTGGAATACCAACACACATACATATACGCTTACATGCGCGCGCACACACACACACACACACCACACGTAGAACACCCTCGAATCGAGCAACTGCTAATGTGTCAGCAAAATGTAAGCATGGACTTATTTCCAAATCTAACTTTACTGACCAAAACAGCAGTAGGTTAAACGGCAGTAGCAGTAGGTTCAAACAGCCTACTTGCTGTGGGCCAGATCACCCCTAGCCAGACAAAGGCAGAGTAGTTTGTGTTGTGATATGAGATACAGTCGAATCTATTTGAAAAGGCATTCCTTGGTAACTATGCATCCTATGTGTCTAGCTAAAGGCACACAAGCCCAGCGTCAGTTGAGGATTCTAATACGCAGAAACAAACCATTTCTGTTTTGAATGGCCGTGCGGGTGTGTGTGTGTGTGTGTGTTCGTGCTTGCGTGGGTGTGTGTGTGTGTTCGTGCTTGCGTGTGGTGTGTTCGTGCTTGCGTGTGGTGTGTGTGTGTGTTCGTGCTTGCGTGTGGGTGTGTGTGTGTGTGTTCGTGCTTGCGTGTGGGTGTGCACGTGTTTTGGCATTCCAGACGGGTAGAACATGAACTCACCAAGCTTGCTCTGCTACTGTAGCTACCCAGAGAGAGAGAGAGAGAGGGAGAGAGAGAGGGGAGAGAGGACAGGGGGAGCGAGGAGAGGAGAGAGAGAGGAGACGAGAGAGGGAGAGAGGGACGAAGAGGGGGAGAGAGGGAGAGAGGGAGAGAGAGAGGGAGAGAGAGAGGAGAGAGAGAGAGAGAGAGAGAGGGAGGAGAGAGAGAGGGAGAGAGAGGGAGAGAGAGAGAGAGAGGGAGAGAGAGAGGGAGAGAGAGAGAGAGAGAGAGAGAGAGGGAGAGAGAGAGAGAGAGAGAGGCACCTCTCTCAGGTCTCTCCAGGAAGTGACCCCGTCTCTGTCTTGTTCGAATGACTAAACACATCCCCTCTTCCCCTCGCCTCCATCTCCAGGTCAGGGGTCCACCACTGGATTATGTTCTGACCACAAAACTTTCTTTCTCTGTCGGGTCTGAAGCCGGGTTAATACCACTTCATTGGATAAGCTCCTGGGTACATGTTGTGGTTTCGCCTTGCCGTCAGTGTGTGCGCGCGCGTGTGTGTGTAATTAGTCTGTGTGTGGTAGACGGACACAAATGACAGCATGTTGACCTCACAATGACGGGGTGATTCGGTAGCCCCCGGTCGTGCACATTCTAGACTACTGTACTGGAACTGAAGCCCTCCACGTCAACATCTTATTACTGGGGGGGGGGGAGGGGGGAGAGGGGGGGGGGGGGAGGGGGGAGAGGGAGGAGTGAGGGAGGGAGGGGGGATGGGGGAGAGGGGGGGGGGAGGGAGGGAGGGAGGGAGGGAGGAGGGAGGGGAGGGGGAGGAGGGAGGGGAGGGGAGGGAGAGGGGAGGGAGGGAGGGGAGAGGGAGGGGGGAGGGAGGAGGGAGGGGAGGGGGAGGAGGGAGGGGAGGGGAGGGGAGGGGAGGGGAGGGGAGGGGGAGGGGGAGGGGAGGAGGAGGGAGGGGAGGGTGAGGAGGAGGAGGGAGACGGTTCGATCTCCTGCCTCTGGGTCCGTCTCAGCAGCAGGACAGGCAGCTGCCTCATGACAGCGTGTCTCATGACAGCGTGTCTCACTGCTGTTCCCCTTTCTGGGTTCGTCTCAGGCCTCCTGTGTGTTCCGTGTCACTCGCTGTGTTCGCCTTTCCCTCTGAAATGGGATCAGGCGTTTCTTTTCATCCACAATAGGGGAGTGGAGGGAGGAGGCCATGGCTGGGCCCCTATCTCCGTCGGTCCAGAACATTCTTTGTTATCTGTCCAAAGAGAGAGAGGAGAGGAGAGAAGGAGAGAGAATCCCTTCCTTCTTTATTATCACCAGACATGATAAGGAAAGCCCTCTCTCTCTCTCTCTCTCTCTCTCTCTCTCTCTCTCTGTCTCTCTCTGTCTGTCTCTCTCTCTCTCTCTCTCTCTGTCTCTCTCTCTCTCTGTCTCTCTCTCTGTCTGTCTCTCTCTCTGTCTCTCTCTGTCTCTCTCTCTCTCTCTCTCTGTCTCTCTCTGTCTCTCTCTCTCTTTCTCTCTCTCTCTGTCTCGTCTCTCTTCTCTGTCTCTCTCTCTCTCTCTCTCTCTCTCTCTCTCTCTCTCTCTCTGTCTCTCTCTCTCTCTCTCTCTCTCTCTGTCTCTCTCTCTCTCTCTCTCTGTCTCCCCTCTCTCTCTGCTCTCTCGTCTCTCTCTCTCTCTCCTCTCTCTCTCTCTCTCTCTCTCTTCCTCTCACCACACATATTGCACACGCACACACATAATGACACACACACACACACATCGACGCACCAACTGAGTGGCAGACGGATGTTTTCCATGCAGTGGTTCTGGTAGCTGTTGTCTGTCTCAGTCTCTCTGCTACTCGTCTGGGCCTGTCTGCATCTGAATCTCCTCTTAAACAGTGTCTGGTGACAGGTTATCTGGCTTATTAAAATTCCCGACTGTCGACACACACTGCGGCTCTTTTGAAAATCTCAATTTTTCCCCTGTCACCATAGCTGATTTATTTATTCTCTCAAACTTGCTTTTTCAATCATTTATCAACCTTCATTTCGGCGAGGGTGGGGGGGGGGGAGAGAGACGGGGGAGTATTGGGTAACTCCAGCGCGGCGCGCTCCTCGCGTCACGCCACTCCTGATGATCGTGGGGGGGTTGGCTGAGCGAGAGCCAGTGCAGCCGAGCGGCCAGACAGCCCCCCCCCCCCTGTCACTTCCTCCTCCCGGTCCCCGCCACGCCGCCCCAGACCCCCAAACGAGACCTCACAAATGGGGGGGCCGTGTCCCCCTCTCGGAACGTACGTACTGCAGCAGCCTGGGTTCAAATCCCCCCCGGGCCCTCCGCCGCGCGATTCCCCCTGGCCCCCTCCACCCTCTCACACTTCACTTGGAACAGAACGGTCTGTTAAAGCAGGGGGAAAAAAATGGCTGAATAATTTCTAAAAATAAAAACTCCTGGGCTTCTAACTGGGGATGGTGTTTGTTGGTCTGCCGGTACAGCATGACTCACAGCGTCATGCTGTACCAGCTGTGGAACGGATCATCTCCATTCAGTCCATTTCAAAGCCCGCAGCATTACCCTTCACAACTGTCAGTGTGATCACTTGGTGTTTTATTTCTTTATTTGATGACGTTCCCCTCCCCCAGCGCCTGGAGGGAAACGATGTTTCTACTGTTTAGGCATGGAAATCTCCATGGCTATCGTGGATTTGCGAAGTTGGAGCCTACCCTTAGTCGGGAGAGGAAGAGGATCTGACAAACGGGGAAACGGGATGGAAGTGGATGTTTATTTGCGCTCGGCCCCGGCTCGTTCCTCCTCGCGTAGCAAATAAATGCAAAGCCTCTTTAAGTCTGTTTCTTTTTCATCTCGCTCGGCAGTGAGTGTTTGAATGTCAGTTTACCCATATGGAAATGTGTGCCAACCGCCTCTTAGCTCTCCTCCTCTCCCCTCCCCTCCTCGTACTGAGTCGTAATCTGAGACGTTCTCATGCTCTGGTCCCAGGAAGCGCGTGAAAGACCGGGACACATACGAACGGCGGTGTGTCCGCATGAAGAGGCTCCAAGACATTCGAACGGATGACTCCCTCCGCCCACTCAGTCACTCAGTCTGGGAACGCTCGGTTTGTTCACTACATAAAGGTCAAGTGAAGTGCGTTTCACCCCCCAAGTCAGTATTTTAGTCTTTGTTTTACCTCCCTGGCTTTGAGTTTCAAAGGAAAAGGCTGTTTCCTGTGTGAGGCGACAGGGTTGGAATCCGTCTGCATCTCATTTGTAAATTGTGGTTCGACATGAACCTCTGACAGTAAACGTGTGTGTGTGTGTGTGTCTCTCTGCCGGAGCGATTGCAAGCCACGCGCTTGAAACGTCGCTGCAGGAAGACGGGTCGTCTTGCGAGGATTCATTCAGAGCTTGCTCAAGTGGGAAAGGAAAACACCCTTCATTGATTGAGGATAACCCGTTTTGTATCGATACATTCCAGCCCTCAACCCACGTTTTGAGTTAATTGTTATAGTGTTAGTTCTCTGCTCTCTCTGCCTTTCTGTCTCTCTTTCTCTTCATCCCTCTCTTTCTTGGCCTCCCTCCAGCCCTCTCTCCAATCTCTCTCTCCTCTCTCTACTCTGTTACTAAGCTACAGAGCCTTTCTGGGTCGGCCCACTGTGAGGTCCGTGAACTCTTCAGGGCAGATTTTATGAAACGTGGCTGTGAGGTCAGCGGGGACCTCTCCGACCAGCCAGCCCGCCCGCCGGCCGCCACGTGGCGGGAGAGGGGGCCACCCGTAGCTTTGGGGTCAGAGGTCAGGGAGGTGAGCTAAGGTGACCCACAGAGACGGGCTCGCACGCACTCTGATTCTGGCCAATGGGAGCAGAGAGTCGGTTTGTGGCGCTAACTGGCATGTTGTATTGCTGTGGATGTGAATTACGATTCTACTTCAACAATGTTTTCAAAGGCACACTTTGTTTGGTTGTTTATCTAAAAACACTTAAGTAAGGGATAATGCCCGACGAGGTATCCGACATCACCTGATAATGGTTGCTTCCGCGGAGGCAATTTTCTTACTTTTACATTTTCATTTGTATGGGAATGGTCGTGGATTCAAATATGTTGGCTTTCTGTCGATGAGAGGTTTGGGGAAACAAACGCACTTTGTTTGTCGAGGGCTGTTGTCCCTATTAACGAGGTGATTCATGAACAAGCAGGGCCTGTGTACTGACTCCAGGCCTGTCTGGTCTTCTGCATCATAGGAACATCTGGGCTCCCTCTCTGTCACACATACGGCAGGCACGGTTCAGCCTTGCGTCGGCCTAAGCTGTCGCTGTTTACTAATTATTCATAACTACAAACAGAAGTTGAGAGCAAGACAGCCATTTTCCTGTTTATCAAACTTTTAGAACCCGTCGGCCTTAGAACAAGAGGGAAGTTGTGGAAAGTGATGGAATAGTGGAGAAGGAGAGTGTCAGCCCAGTGTCGAGAGAGATGCAGCGCAGCAGACGAGATGGGAGTGTGACAGAAATGGAGTGTGACAGTTCTCGTCGAATTTCAGAGTACAGTAATGGCGCCCGGCATTGATTATCGCTGGAGAACACGGACATCTTCATCGAGGACAACTCTCTCTTAACACATGGCGGCGCAACGACTTGGAGATTTTAATGATGCACAACAGGCACATTCACAGCCTCGCGATCAGCTGCTCTAATTAGGCAGGCTCCACAAGATGTTGGCTCTAATTGATTGCCTCCTGTGATCAATGACAAAGGGAAGTAAGCAACAGAATCTAAATAGAACCCCCCACTCCCCTTTCATCTCTTCACATCCTCCACTTCTCCCCCTCTCCTTCTCATCCTCCCTTCTGCCCCCTCTCCTTCTCATCCTCCCTTCTCCCCCTCTTCCTTCTCATCCTACCTTCTGCCCCTCTTCCTTCTCATCCTCCCTTCTCCCCCCCTCCTCATCCTCCCTTCTGCCCCTCTTCCTTCTCATCCTCCCTTCTGCCCCTCCCCCTCTCCCCCCCCCCCCTCTCCCCCCCCTCCTCACCTCCCCCCCCTCCCTTGCCGTTCTTCTGTCGCTCTTCTTCCTTCCCCCCGGTCCCTCTTCTTTCTGTCTTCATCCCTCGCTCAAAATGTTCCTTCTCAGCGTTTTTGGAAAGGAAAGGAGCAGGTGCAGTGTTCTCTTAATTCCAGAGCTGTAGTATCAAAAGAATGGCCGGTGTCCAGAAGGCTGACGTTTTGTCCAGATATAGTCCTCTCTCACTCCCACCCAGACGCCCTCCATGCAGAGGAAAAAGACACGTGCCAGTCAGAGAGGACCCTGCGTGACAATAGGGTCGACGTGCTACGTCACCTTCTGAAGGTTTCTGCGCTGCTCAGGGACACAAGGTTCTGGAGATGTTCTCCACGTGCGGGCGAGATGCAAGATGGCTCTCACCCCACTGCCATGTGTTGTTGTAGTTCTCTATCTATTCAGGAAGTAATCACCCACTGTGCCGAGCTTTATTTACCCCCGCACGCACACACACACACACACACACACACACACACCATCCTTAAAGGTTCCTGTGGAGTCTAATAAGCCGTTTTGTCAGCTTCCCTCCTCGTCCATAATTACAGCAGTGTTTGGGATCCAGTGCTCGCTCTGGAAAGCTCTGGAAGTGACATCCCAGTGCCTATAATTAAGACAAATAACTCAGCGCCAGGTGATTATAGTCATTAATTAGCATCTGTTGGCAAATAGGTCAACAGACACACAAAACATCTGAGTCGTGTTAAAGTTTGGATTTGGATTTGGCTGCGTTGGTTCTGTGTCCGCTCCTCTCTCCCTCGCTCTGGCTGGCGTTTGTTGTTCTTTTTTTATCCTTTTATTCTTTCGTTCTTTCACCTCTGAGGGTGGGTTGGGATGGTAGGCATGTGAAGAGCTCTGTATGGCTTTCCCTCAAGTGGATACTGCATTACTAACACATATGGTGTGAGAACCTCCTTGCCTGCTCTTCTGATCAAAGTAGTGTAAATAGTGTGTGTTGTGTGTGTGTGCGCGTACGTGCGTGGGCGTATGTTGTGCTGTGTGCCACAGTTTCTCCAGTCCATATGCTCAAACATTTCTCCTCTCCATTTCTCCTGTGCGTTCTTTGAGTTGGCCTAAATAATTCAGCGTTCTTAGACTTTCGTCTTCATTTGTGGCAGGGAATGATTCGCTCCAGTACCTCCACGCCCTCACACTGAGAGGCCTTAAGACTCAAGGAAACAGCCCCTGCAGATGGTGCTTAGACCGGCTGCGTTACTGGAGGGCTGCAGGAGCTGCATTGATTGGAAGCCACCAAAGCCAGTGGCAACAGGTCCTAATTGGAGCTAGCCTAGCCTAGCCTAGCTTAGCCACTTAGACATGAGCAAATCAAGGGGAGCGTTCTGGAGCTTGGTATTTGTTTTTGATCACAAACAGTGAAGACCCAGACTGGATTAAGATTCTTCAAACAGGATTCACTAAACATGTTGTGTGAACATAAAGTGTTTGATACAGCACGCATCTCGTTTTCTCTCTGTCGCCCCACTATACCACTAGAGTACATCTCTCTCTCTCTCTCTCTCTCTCTCTCTCTCTCTCTCTCTCTCTCTCTCTGTCTCTCTCTCTCTCTCTCCCCTCTCTCTCTGTCTCTCTCTCTGTCTCTGTCTCTCTCTCTCTCTCTGTCTCTCTCTCTCGGTCTCCCTCTCTCTCTCTCTCTCTCTCTCTCTCTCTCTCTCTCTCTCTCTCTCTCTCTCTCTCTCTCTCTCTCTCTCTCTCTCTCTCTCACTTCTGCACCAAAGAAAGGTCTTGTGTCTACATTTTGAAACCCAAATGAGTGACACACCTGTTACCTAAGGAATACCTGTCACCTCCTGCCAGAGCCGGTAACCCTTTAAAAGTATGGAAAAGAGACCCCTTATCTTCTCCAAACACCTGTTAAAAGCCCTACTCAGGGATTCAGGGACTCCACGCTGCATAAATAGGTGACAATGGCATTTGTTGTGCTTTTAAAGACGCCCCTGAGTTCAGATAGAAACACAGTGGGTAGTTTGGCCTCACTTTCCTCCTCGTTTCGGGCAGAGATGACTTTATCTGCTCCCAAAGTTATTTGAGCGCCCGGCTTTCAAAATGAAAATAAAAGTTAGCCGTTTTTTTCCCCTGCTTCGGGGCAATAACCTCTGTTTTAAGAGAGCGGCGTGTGAAATAGGAGGCCAGTGGAAGAACAAAGTCGTATTATCTCAGGGTCAGAGGTCGCAGGAACAAGGGAGGTGTTTGCTTCCAGACCGGTGAACTCCATGCTGGCATGCTATTTATTCTATACAGATATACCTGTATATAACAACAGATAATTTGTGTGTGTGTATATATGTAACAGATAACAGACAAGCTGTCATCACCTGTCCTGTGATGACTGAAGATGACACACAGGGCTTTCCCCTTCTTCTTCATATTGATGGGCTCTCGGCGTGAATTTACTGCCGACGCCGGGCCGCGGGGGGGGGCCGGGATTTATGTGGACGTGGGTTCCGTGGCTGGGTTTCCGTGGAAACCCGAGAGCTGCGTGTTGCTTCTGCTGTCTCTCTCTTTATATATCCAACAGCACCGTAATCAGACAGGGATACCGAACCTCACAGAATCACTGCGTTTCGAGAGCCCTTCAGAGCCCTAGCAATCTCCTGGGCACCCGTGAGACTCCTGGAAACTAACACACACAAACACCCGCACACGCACACGCACACACACACACACACACAAGTGTTGATGCCATGTTACCGATGTGCAATCCACTTTTGGTATTATTGACAAAATGACAATGCTTAGACCTCCAGAAGGCAGGAAGTAATCTCTGGACCATTCTAGTCCTTCTGCAGCTTTACCTTACCATCCCAACGCCCACCCACCCCCCATTTACCACTCTGCTTTCAACAGCACACATGGTCTGCTTATCACAGCTCAAGGACAGCCACTGACTTTGAGAGACAGAGAGAGGGAGATAAAGAGAGATGTGAGAGGGAGAGAGGGAGGGAGAATAGGAGTGGAAGAGGAGGAGAATGGAGGCAGGTACAGACGCCATCCAGATGAAGAGTTCAGACCATGGCTTGTTCCTCAGAAATGTCAGAACTGTAAAAAAAAACAAAAAAAACCTTTCTAAAGCATCCATCACTGGCGGTCAGGACCATTGTGGAGGTTAGGGAGATGAGGCCCCTTTGGTGAACTGTGGAGGTAATTACTGATGCTTGGCTCTGGCCACTGCTTCCTGAGTAGAGCTGGAGGGCCAGGCAGGGAGACTGGCTTCCACACTCATCAAACAGGGCCTGCAGGACATTCCGCTGCTGTTGTGACTGCGTGTGTGAGTGTGAGTGTGAGTGTGTGACTGGCATAAAGCCGAGGGAAAATCCTGAGTGTTCTCAGGAGTGTGAATCTGGATTGAGTTGTTTTGGTTGTGAATAATATTATACAAGTGTGTGTGTGTGTGTGTGTAAAGGGGTGATATGTAAATCTGTGCTTGTGTGTGTTTGTAAAAGTGTAATATATGATTGTGTGTGTATAGGGGTAATATGTAAATCTCTGTTGTGGTTGTTGGCAGAGATTGAGTTTCATTGTGTGGTCCGGCAGACACAGAATAGTTGTGTTTGTATCTAAATATATGCTTACCCTGCCATATATTTAAGTCTCATCAATCCGACAGAATCATTGGGAACACGCTGTCCTTTTTGTGATTGAATGAAGCGCTTTACAGGCTGAGTTATATTCATTTCACCACAGTATGAAATGTTTATATGACATGCAAAGTGCTCTCCGGCCTGCCTTTACGGACAAAATATTTTACCTTGACTTTGCAGAACAGTAGTGCCATCATCTTTTATTGGAAGACGTGTGTGCTTAGGTTGATTAAGAAGGAGATCCTTGGAAGTAATTTATGTCGTGAAAACAAGTCTTGGAGGTTGTAGCTCTGATTTAACATTTATAGGGTGAACAGTAAACCAAAGGGAATACAGTAGGGCCTTCAGTGTGGCAAGAAGTTGTTTGACGAAGGTACAGTGCAGTATTTAGATGAGCAGAGTAATGTGCTTGACCGGTGCTTGTGCACAGTACATACTTCTATAAACATACTTGCATACCGTATAACACGATGATGAGAGTAGGGAGGGAGATGGTGGAGAACTGGTCAATTGGTTGTACTCATTTTTGATATACATACATATACACATATACTGTATTTATCTATGTGTGTGTATGGATAAAGTAATTGCACATCAGTTTTTTTTTCCCCCTCTCCATTTATCCCCCTAATTTTAGTATCCACCCACAGCCTCGACACCATTATGCCTGCCACCTGTGCCACCTGTGCCACCTGTGCCACCTGTGCCACCTGCGCCACCTGCGCCACCTGTGCCCACGCGAAGGGATCCCACTTTCAATTCCCCTCCTCTAATTGAAATAAAAAATGTAAAGCATGAAGTTCAGGACAAAATCATTAGGATTAAAAAATAATAATAATTGTGACGGGTTGTTGACAGTTTTGGGGTTCATAACAGGGTTGTGTTTCTGAATGCTGTTTCGGTCTGAATTCAAGTTTTAATAGGCATCGGCCTTGTTAGTGGAACAAAGAGATGCAAACAACCTCAGAACAGGAGATTAGATTCGATTAGATTACAGGAGATTATTAGGGAGTCAGGTGGCTGAGCGGTGAGGGAGTCGGGCTAGTAACCAGATGGTCGCTGGTTCGATTCCGGCTGTGTCAAATGTACGTTGTGTCCTTGGGCAAGGCACTTCACCCTACTTGCCTCGGGGGGAATGTCCCTGTACTTACTGTAAGTCGCTCTGGATAAGAGCGTCTGCTAAATGACTAAATGTAAATCTAAATTACAAATTCCAAACAAACTTCTCACCTATTGAATTATTATGTAAACTCAAGCAATATTCAATATGATGCTTAACAGGTAATATGACAATCCTTTCAAGTCTGCCCCATCCCCCAGATACACAGCTTGACGATCAAATAAATCAATTATTCGTCTTCGTTGTCCTTCACAGTTTGAAATGGGAAAATCTAGGCGCTTTGAAATAAAGTTATTGTTGAAAACGTCACGTTTTTTTTTTTTAAACCATAAACTAATAAGAGGTTCAGCCGTTGACGAAGAAAAGGAAAATGTAGTAGATCAAAACAGCCAAAGGTTACCTCACTGCAAACGGTTTCATCGGAAAGTCCTCTCATCTCTACTTGAAAGCAATACCAAAGCTCTTTGTCTGCTATAATGATATATTTTTCTCTTTCGTACTTTTTTTTTTTTTTTTTTTTTTTTTTTGCAGTCACTGCATAATTACAATGCTGGGGTTAGTCATGGTCCCAGCCATTATGACTTCACAAAGACCTGAGGGGTGGAAGATTGGATTCTCCAAAAACAGTCCTTTTGAAAAAAAGAATCTCACTGTTCTGGTTCTGCATATCAATGGAAAAAGGGATGTGTTGAAATTGCATATAAGGTTATTATATTTTAATAAGGAATGGGCTTCGACATGTCTGCACTTTCCTGCTGAATTTGGACGTAGAAATGTGGAGAGGAGGCAAACAGACTGTTAGAAAAGGGCATGGATATCAAATCAAAAGGAGGGTGTTATTCTCTATTAGGGTGAGTGTCTTATTATGTTCTCTCTCTCTCTCTCTCTCTCTCTCTCTCTCTCTCTCTCTCTCTGTCTTACTCTCTCTCTCTCTCTCTCTTACTCTCTCTCTCTCTGTCTCTCACACTCTCTCTCTCTTACGCTCTCTCTTTCCCTCTCTCTCACTCACTCTCTCTTACTCTCTCTCTGTCTCTTACTCACTCACTCTCTCTTACTCTCTCTCTCTTTGCTCTCTCTTCTCTGGCCACCTCTCTAAATGCCGTGCTGTGTGCGTCTCTCTCAGAGTGACTGCACAGCGGGTGGTGTGGCTGCATGATCAACCGTCTTTACCGGATGTCCACTGCACTGTCGTAACAGATGGAAAATGGTCCACTGTGTTTACCATGCCTCTAAGAAGAACAATGGGTATTTTGTTTTTTACAGGTTATTTACAGGCAACAGTGGGTCCTCTCTTATGCTAGAGAGTGATTTGAACCATCCATTTTTTATTTGAATCCATTTTGATGTGTCTGGAGTGGTGTTCACAGTGTGCGTGTGATGAGTGTGGAGAGAGAGAGGGAGGGAGGGAGGGGGGGGAGGGAGGGAGGGGGGGAGAGAGGGGGGGAGAGAGGGGGAGAGTGGTCAAAAGAAATGCAGCCAGACTGAGCTGGTTTGGGTTGTGACACAGCCGTCCACAGTGCTTCTGTCAACAGCTCTTTCTCTGTCTGGAAGGAGGATTCGTTTTGTGTTACCCGAGCATCTTTGACCCGTTTACCTAATTGGCTGGAGGAAACTGTTGTCGACAGTTGTTCAGGCCGCTCATTACCTGCAGCGTCCTAGCTCAGTGACAGCTCCCTCTCCACGTGTCTCCTCTCCCCTTGTCTCCTCTCCCCTTGTCTCCTCTCCCCTTGTCTCTTCTCCATTCTCCTTTTTCTCTTTCGACGCTGCCCCAACTACATTTACCATCGATACTATAAATATTGACTATACTGGTCAATATTTCCAGTTAGAACCATGTGTCACACATGTGATCAACAATCAATAGGTTGTGCCAAAACGTCAGCTTCCTCAGTGGGAGTGACTAGTCTCTTGTAGTTCTCTGCTGAACATTTAAGCCTGTGCAAGTGATATATCAGGATACATGCACTGAAGCTATAGCAGGTTTTGATATGGCTTTGATAAGTCGCTTACTTATCCTCTCTGTCCTGTTTGATGTATTGGACTTCGTGACTCCTGGCTGCTTGTTCATAGGAACCTGGTTTGGATTCCCAGATGGGGCCCTAGTTCTGCTGTCCCCTCACGCTGACATCCCCTGACTTCTCCTCCTGTACGAGACGGATAAACAATGGCGGTATTGTCCTGTGCTTTTATTCAGGAGACGAGTGCCGTGCTTGCAAACGTAAACCAAGCCGACCGTCATCACCTAGTCCACTTTACTTCCTCGAAATGATTTTGTCTTCTCTCTTTTCTTCCCCTCTCTCACTCTCTCTCTCTCTCTACTTCCGACCACTCTACCTCTATTTTGTACGCCCTCCCATTCTCTCTGTCTTTGGATTATCTAAGTTCTTCCGTTGCTCAGAGGGAGAGCTGTCTCAGAGTATTGTCAGCCGCATCACAAAGCTGGACGGCTCCAGGGAGACACAGCCGGCAGGAGAGAGAAGACTGAGAGAGAGAGGGGGGGGGGGGGGAGAGATTTATAAAAGATGCCTTTGACCATTCATCTCTCTTTCCCGGCCACTTGAGAGACCAGTTCAGACGCCGTGGAAATATTCAGAGCGGTGTAAATAATGTAAGCCTCCACAACTCTCTCTCTCTCCGGCTGCCTTCTTCTCGCTCGTCTCCACGGCCACTCAGAATGCCTGACACGCCCACGGGGCACTTTTGACAGCGATGGGTGGCGAGATTTCGAATTGTGCCCGCCGCTCTCGCTGCTATCAGAAGCTGACGTCGCTCTCAGTTATCTTTTCAGCTAATTCGCAACCGCCTTTTGTTTCTCCTCTTGTCAAAAGTGGACCTTGGGACGGGATTGGATTCCCGTTTTGCCATTGGTCGTGCCTACGCGGCGACAGGGGAAGAGGGCGGCGTTTTGCAGGTCTCCAGAGAGTCTGCAGAGATTTGATGCAGTCTGGCTGTAAAATGGAGGGGGTGGGGGGGGGTCTGGGCACATAGACGTCAACGCTGCTCGTTTCCTGGTTCAGGAGTGGAGGCGTGCGGGTCCCGCTGATGTCCAACTGACGAGTTTGCATGAGCGCCCCCATCTGATTGGCCTGCCAAACCACAATGGAGGGAAATGTCACTGGAAAATGAAAACCACCTCCTCCCTCTCTCCTCCAGCTGAACTCCAGTCCACGCCTTGATGGACAGCCTGGCTAAATGGTATGCAAGGGTGTGAATGTTAACGCTGGACTTGCAGGGAGTCGAGAGTTGTGTGCGTCTGATTGTTTCTCTCTCAGCCGCATGTTTACTCGGTTGGTGCTCGCGTGAGCGCGGTGCACGTGTGTATCCATCCACACGATCGTACGTGTCGGTGTGTCCCTATGTGCTTGTGTGTCTCTCCCCACCTGTGTGTGTTGTGTGTGCGAGGAGAGAGTCTGGCTCAGAGCGGAGGTGTGAGACTGGCCGAGTCCCTGTTCTCGGGACGCCGCAGCAGCGGTTAGCGTGGCGTCAGGAGCCTCCTGTCCAGTCCACTGCATCGCTGACCTCCGAGCAGATTGGAAGGCGCCGCAGTCACCCAGCGGAGCACTGGGGCGTTCGCACGCCGGCCGGCTCCCATGATTTATAGCCTCCAATACAGTCAATACAAGCCACGGCTGCCGTGCATGCAACCCCCCCCTCCCCTCCCCAGCCCCCCCCTCCCTCACCACCCACACCTCTACCGCTGCCCACCTCGCGCACACTTAGCACCACCCGCCCTACTCCCACCCACCCCTCTAACGCCCCCCCACCCCCCCCCCTCCAGCGCTAGATTAGCAGGCTGAGGCTCAGCCCTGCCCAGGCCAGCCTGTGTTCGGCTCTCTTCATTAGCTGTGGTGTCAGCACCTTCTCCCCCCCCCCCCCCTGCTCTCTCCTCCTCCTGTCTTTGTTTGCGTCCCCGAGGAGGATATGCTGGCTAATGGTTTCGATGCGTCAGGTGCACGCGGCTGGAGGTTCGCCACCTCGGTGAAATCAGCCTCTGTGATGAATACCTCCCTAACAACGCCCCCCGCCCCCTCTTGCTTGCCCGTCCCGTCCCCCCCCTGAAAGGGAAACGCAGTTTGGGGGGGGGGGGGGGGGGCGTGCTAATACACGTGACCTCCATCTCTGTTTTCTGCCTGGCAACAGAGCGACCTCACACACTTTCTCCAGGCTGTGTTTATTACATAAAGCAACAGTGTGTAAGCGTTGGCCGGGGAACACTGCTTAAAATCTCACGAGGGAATGATTCTCCAGTTGATGCACAGAACCGTTCTCGACTGCGCCATCTGTCTCAACCGAGACAAGTAATATTGTATAAAAACTGTTGTAATAACATCATCCGACCACAGAGACAGTGAGACAGTGAAGTTGGTAAACGTTTTTTATTTTTTCTTCTTACAGGAAATCCCATCTCTTCCAGACCGTAATGTAGTGTCTGTTGACAGTGACCGGTAGGACCACATAATATGAACCGGCGAGCTCACCTGCCTCAAGGTAACGCAGTTAGGGAGCTAATGTGATTGGGTGCGACGCCGGTCCACTCGTGATGGCACCCTCGGACGCGCCGCGCAATTAGATCAGCGGCGAAGAAGAAAAAAAGTCTGACCTCCCCTCTGGCGTTTACCGTTAAGCCGTTAAGTGTCTCTGGGAACAACCCCTCGTAACTCACACGGCCGGCCGGAGCCACGCGGAGAGACCAGCGGGCCCCCCCCCCCAGTCCTCTCAGCTGCTCGCCTCTTAAAGAGACACGCCCTCCGAGGGTCCTGAGAGGCACGGGAGAGTGGGCTGCGTGGACACGTCCAAGACCCAGAAGCCCTCTTCCTGCGTGCCAGGTACGGTTCGGCTCTCTCGACTTCCTGCGGGGGAGGGTATCCCGTCCAATAGTTGTGTCGGCTCGGACCTGCGTGGGCCGTGCACGCCAGTTCAGAGAAGCGCGTTTGATTTAGCGGCCGTATCCAGTGTGTGTGTCGGGGGTGCGACGCCTGAATTCCTCTGGGACGGGGGTCTGGCCATGCGATCCTGCGTGAGCAGCAGATTGGGCCATTGTGCCACGGCGACTAGGAACTCCGCGGCACAGCAGAAGGAATGTCTGGAGAGCTGAGGCAAGCACTTCCCTCGCCCAAGTTATCTGGGGCTCGGAAATGAATGAAGTCGAGCTAAGATGAATGGAGCGGAGTTTTGAATACAGAGAGCGGTTATTATCGTTGGGGTATGAAGGAAGCTATTAAACAATGCCAACACGGCAGATCTCCTCTTCTTTGTGGGGAGAGAGCGGTTATTCAAACCGGAACTTTCCACAACACCCACCGAAGGGACACTAGACTTTGACTTTCCGTTCGAAACGCTCAGGTGAAACTCAATGCCGTGTGTGTGTGTGTGTGTGTGTGTGTTATTTGTGGCGGTTTCAGTGTTTTCAACTCCTCCATCCTCTCCTATACGAAGGTTTATTGTGATGTCACGAAATCCCAGTGTATTTTCTTTGACAATAATCCATGAAATACTACATGGAATGATTGAGTCGATAATCAGCAGTGATTGTAGTCGTCCCTTAACGGGTCTAAGCGTGTGCTGATGAATGGTGTTGGCGTGTCACAAGCTCCTGGCTCATTAGCGAGAAGAAGAACGGCGAACACGCTAACGGTCGGGGTGACGTGAGCGTAGCGTAGCGCTGGAGCCGCTGTGGATAAATGAGCCTGGTCTCTGTGTGACACAGTGCAGTGTGCAGTAGCATGGCCCGTGGTTCTGTTGTTAGCATCCAGTTAACACTTCCAGTTTACAAGTCGCTGCTAATGTAGCGGCTGAGGCAGGGACCGTGGCTGGCTTCATGGAATGCTGGATGTGGGTTTCTGCTTGATTTGTCGCGTTTTCCTTGTCCCTGTGCCTTTCACGGTTATTTCGAGAGTCGGGTTTGGGCTCTGTGATGCTGTTTATCGTGGATTTGTGTTTATTTGTTCCTGTCTCTCCTCTCTGGATTGACATCGGGCCTCCTAATCTACTGTGTTGACTATAATCTACTGTGTTTCCCCAATTTGTTTTTGTTTACCGCTGCATCTGCAATGTTGAAAACAAAATGAAAATGCGAGATTTGAAATGTGCCACTGAATTGACTTTCAGATCCAAGGTTGTACTCAAATATTGAACTTGCTATATAAAACTCTTATGTATTTGACATATCGGATAAGTGTTTGAATGCGAGTGTGTGTATGCGTGTCCCTGTATGTGTGTGTGCGTGTGTGACAGGTAGCATTGTGTTCCGAGGGCCATCCTGAGGCCCGGTGTACCAACCATGGGGTGTATACTCACTCAGAAATGTCAGAAATGATAAAAGATGCCCTTCAAGATCAGGCTGGAGACCTGTCTGCCTGCCGTACAGAACACATCCCCGAGCAGGGCTGAGAAACAATGTTTGTGTTGAGAGGAAACCGTTTGTCGTGTTAAGCGGCTGGTCTGGGGTGTTCCATGGTGTCTCCGGGTGACAGATTCCTGCTCCGGAGCCCTGACACCTTCACAGGCCCTGCACACAGGCCTCTGCCAGGCACCAGGGGCAGAGCGAGGGATGAAGGAGAGACTCGCCTTCATGTTGCCTTCCTTCCTCCCCCCACTGCCCCCTACTTACTGTCTCCTTCTCTCCTCTCATGCTCCTTTGTTTCCTCTTCTCCTCCCTCCCTCTCATCCTCCCTCTCTCCTCCCTCCCTCTCATCCCTCCATCCCTCCCTCCCTCTCATCCTCCCTCCCTCCCTCTCATCCTCCCTCCCTCTCTTCTCCCTCCCTCCATCCCTCCCTCTCATCCTCCCTCCCTCTCTTCTCCCTCACTCTTCCCTCTCTCCATCCCTCCATCCCTCCCTCTCATCCTCCCTCCCTCTCATCCTCCATCCCTCCCTCCCTCTCATCCTCCCTCTCTCCTCCCTCCCTCTCATCCTCCCCCCCTCCCTCCCTCTCATCCTCCCTCTCTCCTCCCTCCCTCTCATCCTCCCTCTCATCCTCCCTCTCTCCTCCCTCCCTCTCATCCTCCCTCTCTCCTCCCTCCCTCTCATCCTCCATCCCTCCCTCTCATCCTCCCCGTCTCAGCCCTCCCGTCTCCATTCCCTCCCCATCCTGTGAAGCAACGTCGTATAGCGCAGCAGAAAGCCACATTAGCGGTAGCGCGGTCGGAGGTCTTAATCCTGATCCCGTCGTAGTGCTCTTGTGTCGTCCTCTCCACGCCGCGCCAGCCCACAAGCGTCCCAGCCATGTAGCATCTTAACCCCACACGGCTTCAGCTATTTCCCCCCTCAGCCTGCCCACAGTAGCCGGACGGATTGAAACCGGCCCCTCCCTGTATGTCTTCCCTGCCAAGCAACCTCTCGGATGGGGAGG
Source organism: Thaleichthys pacificus (assembly GCA_023658055.1). Classification (NCBI taxonomy): domain Eukaryota; kingdom Metazoa; phylum Chordata; class Actinopteri; order Osmeriformes; family Osmeridae; genus Thaleichthys; species Thaleichthys pacificus. The sequence goes on along the minus strand of CM042878.1, from coordinate 4,077,630 downwards.
GAATCTGGGGTTTAGTGACACGGAGCACGCAATGGTGATAAGAGGGGGATGGAGGGAGGGAGGGAGGGGGAGAAGGAAGGAGTCAGTGGATGAAGGAAGGAGGGGGGGCAGGGGGGGAGGAAGGGTGTCAAATGAGTTTGGCACGCCCTGATGATGTCAGCTGGGTAAGATAGCTACAAGCCGCCTGTGGCGTAATGCAGCCCTACTGTAAATTCCTTCAGCTCATGGTTTAATCCAAAAGGCAGTGAGCTGGATACAAGTGTGTTGGACATGGAAAACACGTCTCCCTCCACACACACACACACACACAGGTAACACGTCGGAGTGTGTGTTCCCTCAGACCCCCGTCACCAGTCCCCGCGTGTCTGATTGTGTTCGTCGGGGTGGAGAGCTGCCATATGGGGACTCATTCCCCGACACCCTGCGGTCTCATCAAAGTGACAACACGGAGGTGATTTGCGCGTGGCAGGGAGAGTGGATATCCCCTGATGTTCACAGTCATCCATAAGATGGTACCGACTGGCCTCTGGTTCCCAGAGTCCTTAGGAAGGAGACAGCATGTTGTGTATAGAAGGAGGACAATTAGAGATGTGAACTTCTTCCGATATGCAGGTTTGTCTTCATTAGTTCTCACATTTCGTTCAGATTGGTTTTGGGCTGACTCATCATTCCGTCGTCTTCCTGCTGCTGTGGTTTGTGCTGTGCCCCCTCCTCCGGGGCCGCGGGGAAACGGATTTGTTTCTTTGTTTTTATGTCAAGTTAGAAATGGCTAACTGCCATCACCTGCATGGAATTTGAACACGCTCTCCACACGTAACAGGCTGTGTTTATGGAGCCAGCATTGCTACCTTCCCAGGGGAGCTTTTGTTGGGTTGGGTCTCGGGTGCTAATTTAAAAGGGGAACCTGTTAAGGACTTTGTGGAATTTGCAAGTAAAATAAATAAAAAAATATATCAAATCAAATAAATCCCATTCTAATTGTAATCCCCGAAGACCTGCTCAAAACCCGGTCGCTGACGCTTTTATCGCGTAAATGTCCAGTCTGCTGAGCTCAAACCACGCACTGAAGCCCCCGTGGTTCCGATGTCAGGCTTAGATGCGTAAGCGTCCGTGTGGTGTGTCTTCGTCTTGACGCTGCGTCTGCTCGCCGCCTGAGCTGGATGAGTCGAGTGCTACTTCATTTGGCAGCTTGTTCCCTAGCTACATCTAAGCTTATTAAAACTCAGCCCGCACATGTTTGATCCTCTTTCCTGACACCGAGGTTTTTTTCCACAGCGAGAAAAGAGGCATGGTCGAGCACTGGGAGGATCGTGGTCTGAGAGCGCTCGCGTCCGTCTGCGGACTCGGGGGAGGGTTCGAACGCGTTGTCGTAGGCACCAGAGAGGGGTGTTGGAGAGGTGACCTGGTGAGATCGGTGGCGCCGGTCCACTCAGTTGTAATCACTGTCAGTTCCACTGTGTGTGGATCATGGTCACACAGAATCAATTCCACTCTAGTCAGGCGTTTTGGAACATGTCCACAAAATGGAGACAGAGGAGGCTGCAAATTGTTTTCTTAGATTGGTACATTAGTAGGTCAGTGTCCGGGAAATGTACGACAATGCGTTAGGAAGGGTTTACAACTCGGGCAAACAAGCACTGATACATTGGAGGAGAGCGGGCAGCTATGTTACTGATGAACACTGCTCCAGTGTCTCGGTTTAATTTGGCCTATCACACACCATTCACATTTAGAAGAAATTACGTTTGTTTTCCGGCCTTGAAAATCCCCTAATTGATGGGATTTGTGCATTTTCCATCCACTGTTAAAATGCCTCAAAGCTGTAAACAGATTTGTTTAATTGCAAATGTACCGTTTTACCTATAATGGAGAAATGCATCTTGGCTCCGATTAACTGAACGCAGTCCTATTAATTTGGGCCACGTTAAGGTTAACATTTTGTTTTGTTTTATCACCTCAGAAGACCTGATAAATAATGCCAAATGATTAATGCTCTGAGCCATGAACAAACCACCTAGGTGCACAGCCCAGGCAGACAAAACCCCCATATAAATTGGAAATTTCCACCAAGTGGAATAGTCATTGGGGCCAAGATCTCTAAGCAATTAACAGATCTTGCAGACAATCTCTGGGCTCCATGGCTTTTTTGAGCTCTAATTAGATTTTCAGATTGCCATAGCTCGAGAAGGACTAGCTGTACTGTATGTGATAGTCAAATCCATTAGACTTACAAGGACTTTGGAAAAGATCATGGTTAGCACATTACGTGGATGCTTGGTAAAAATGGCATCTTGAAACGGCATTTAATTGAAAGGCATGATCACCCCTTTTTCCTCTCTCGCTCTCTCTCTCTTCCCCGCCCCCCCCCCCCCTCTCTGTGTGTGTTCGGAGAGTTAAATCAGTGCTGAGTTACCCCCCCCCCTCCCCTTGGCAGCGGAAGAGGGTGTCTTCGGGACCACTTGTGTGTTTCAGGCAATTGTTGTAGCCTCCCATGAGCTTCACGTCCGACTGAGTTCTCGCTTTAATACAGATGGCCGGATGAAATGTTTACGATCCAGCAAAGGCAGGAAATGGACATGCCCGAGCCAAGGTAGGCTGGGCCGGGGGCTCCTCTGAAGAGCAGGGAACGGGAGTGGTTCCATCCAGCGTGCGTCTAGGATGCCCCCCCACTGCGGAAGCACTTTGAACACGTTTTCAGTTCTGCACGCACCGAAGCGCTGATTTCAGAATGTGCATCGAATGCACGCGCATGTTGTGTGTTTCAAACAGTTGGAACAGTTTGGTGTGAAAGGGCGAGCCCCTCAATGAACCTACCAGAATCCTTTTCAGATCAGGTTCGAAGGATTCTTATTGAACAATTTTCAGGTCAGAAAGAACAATTTAGGGGTCCAAAGTGGAACACTAGAATGAAAAGAAAGATTTCTCTTTGTCTGAAAAACCTTTTCAGCTGGCTCATCTTTGTCTAATACTGCATTCTAAAAAAGACCTTCACAGTACAGTCAAAGCAAAATGTAAATGAAGTGTAACTTGCAACCTCTGTGTCAGCCGGAAAATGTAAGGATATCCACATGCCATGATTATTATTACCCTGTCTTGCGATGACATTTTTATTCTCCTCAGATTCTGGAATGGAGGCCAACCCTGTCTCCGTCTGTGATCGTGCTGGTTACCATGACTTCCATTAACCCGTCAGCCCCCTTGTCTCACAGAGTCACGAGCACGTTATGTCAAGCTACAGAAGGCCTCATGCAGGTTTAAACAGCCTCTTCTCTCCTGTTAACCAAATACTGTGGGAGAGGTCAGGGCTGACAGGGGAACAACTTGTCTCCCATGTTAATACAGGCGGTCGAGAGTTTAGAGAAATGTAAAGATGGAGGAAGGAGCCGGTGACATTTTCATTAGTTCCTTGTCAGGTGGTTTGCCGCCGACCACAGTGCCTGACAGGAAAGCTCTCTCAGAAATCTCTGATGTATTCTTGAGAGGAATACATGGGCACAACCCACTGAAAGCACCCGTCAATCAGTTTGTTCTGTAATGTCTTTTTATTTCGTTGCTACTTGAGTGTCCACCTGCTGCCTCGTGTCTCTAAATTTGGCTTTTGGGTGGAACCTTTTAGTTCACTCCACTCTCAGATGTAGAGGACGGAGTGTGTCTTTTCTTAGCTTGTTACTTGGTCCTCTTTTGACCAGGATGCATTTCCGGAAGCAAAAATACAAATTTGTCCTTCAATCAGTATGTTGATATTTGATGTTGATTTTCAATATGAGGCTAGTTTGAAACACAGCCCAACTTCAAAAGTTGAATCTATCATGTCAGACCTGCATCCGTCGTCTGTCTGGCTTTCACAACGACAGGATGTGTATCGTTTCAAAAGCCACACCGTTTTCTATGAATAGTTTCAATAACAATACCTACCGGGCACGATGTTATGGTCTCTAAGTTTTTTTTCTCTTTCTCGGTACAATTCATCCTGTGTTGTTGACAACTGTGGAGAGAATCAGTCCTCCTAGCTGAAGGTTAACTTGGAACAGAGAGCTTGTTTTTTCCAACTCGTCCTCCAGTGCCTCCTCCCCTCCTCCCCCTCACCACCTCCTCCCCCCTCCTCCTCCCTCTCAGTGGGGGGGCAACTGTCTCTCCCCAGAACAGAGGATGATTCATGATTGACTGGCAAGGGAAGAGGGAACATATTAATCAAGGACCAGGAAGGCTGTTCTCCTCTAACGCTAACCGAGTGTTAATTGAGTGTTGCGTGGCTTTGAATAACACCAGCGCTGTCCTAGACTTTCATTGCACATCCAAACAATGTCCCTGGCGACAAATGCCGTCCAGCCCAAAATCTCCCACAACCTATTTAAAGGTTCTCGCATCTTATTTTTGAGGACATATCTGTGGAAAAGCTGAGGCCTGTTGGCAAGAGGCGTCAGGAAAAAAAAGTCTGATATTTGATGTTCAGGTGAGACCAAAACACAGAGACACGAATAGAAATGCATAGAAGGAAAAGTGGCCTAAAAAGTTCGACTGAAATCTCCAAACGATACAATCTGAAACCAATTCAGACATTTACCAAGCCACGTCCTGAAAAAACCCCATCTCCGCTCCTCATTTGAAGAGAACACACACACACGTTGAGATTGTAACCGGCGACAACCCAACAAAGTTTTATTTGTAGTTATTTTATTGAGATATGCTTCATATCAAAGCTTTTTCCTTTTCTTACTCCAGGAGCAGACATCGACGTGGGATGTCGGCTGTCTGAAACCATTGCTAGCTCCAACGATGAGTGTATTAGCTGACGTGTGGGCTTGTGATATCGACTGAGGCAAGGCAGCTGCAGCTTAGCTCCATATCAAGCAACATCTGCTAGACGTATCCCAATGCCTCATAGGAGACTAATAGAGTCATTAAGATTTCCCATCATCAAAAAAAAAGGATCAGGAAAAATATCTGCCTCGGTAATGCTATCCCCAAGTTTGTCTTAATTACACCGCATCATCCATGTAAATTATCTTTGCCGAGCGGAATCCTGGAAGGGAAAACGTATCGTCTGTCGCAGATTCTCTCGGAAACAGAGGCTCCGTGGTAATCACAGGATCCAGGGGATTAAGAGGAGTTTGATCGAGAGACAGCCGTGAGGGCCGCCAGTCCCAGATTATCCAGACATTCAGACAAGAACTTGCCTCATTTAATTTGCCCAATCATTTGTATGCATGCGCATGCCACTCATAGAACATTCTGTTTATTCAGTAGATGTTTTAGATTATTATTAGCATTATTTACTCTGAATTTGGAGTCTTTATAAACCTTTGACTTTTGAAAGATATGTCAACGTCAAATCGTTGGATTTTGACAGAGAGCTGTCTTCATTCTCTGGCACCAAACGCACTGCTCATCACCGAGATGAAACCAGGTGTCTAGCAAGCGGTGTTGACACATCCGACTGTATCCTAATTAGTTCATTATCCCGCTAGTCGTTTCAAAGACATGTCCTCAGATCTGTTGATTGAAATACCTCTGGGTTGATACTGCGTTTTCCACTTCACTGGGCCCTCTGTTTAGAGACTCGCAGTGAAGATTTAGCCCATATTCATGTCAGGATTACATTAGCATATTAATAAGGACGCTGCACCTCAAACAGTAATTCCATTAATTGATCCACAATGGATAATTTAATATCCTTGCGTTTTAGACTAACAAGGCTTTTTATGGCCTTCTTTGAGATCAATATTCTAAAGAGCATGGTCGTGAAAGTTCAGATTAGCTATTAGAATAGCATTTGCATACATGAGAATACCATCATGATGTTTTTGTATGATGTGAGGCTTTGGAGACGGAATAGATTTGGAGATGGTCTAAATCTATTTAAATTCGTGACACACTTTTGTATTTTTGCATTAGGAACATTTAGCTTAGTACAGCTGAAACCAATGCTTACATGAGAGAATTTAAAACACCCAATGCAACAAGATCTGTGTGAGACACCATTGTGTTGAGTTAACCTTTTTAAATGTTTATATTTAACATATTACTCATTCTAGCACACGCTTTTTGTCCAAACTTGGCTTCATCCTCGTTACTGTGCAAGAATTTCCACATCAGCACAATGGAGATAGCTTACCAGAGCTACGGAGAATCGATTTTTCCGAGATTCGACAATAATCACATTACACAAAACTAACCAATGGATGCCGGGGCGGGGTATGAGAAAAGAACAGCACGCAATTTCAACCGCTCGCAATCGACGTCGCCTCTCCGGCGTCGTGAAGAGAGGAGGATCAGGTGATCAAGATTTAAGTGCTATGAAGTGTTCTGAAACATCCTGGGGGAGCCAAGCGAGCGTGGTGGAGGTCTCCTGTGTACCGGGGGTCAGCTGACCAGGGATTATGCCCGTAGTCTGGGGGCCGTGCAGGCGTTCTCCGTGGACAGCCCCCGGGGTCCTCGGGAGTCTGGGTGTGAATCCCCTGCGAGCCCCAGAGCTGTGAGTACGAGAAGCTCTGGTAATTGGAAGTGTTTCATTAGAAGACGATCCAGATGCCCCAGTGGGGCTGAGGGGGAATGGGCTTCACGCTGGGCCCTGGATTTGAGGCTGGATTTGCAGCCCGCTCTCGTCTCCTCTGACCCTCTCTCATTCCGGAAATCCCCAGCTTAACATGCTCTAACCGTCCTGATTACAGGAGGAAACGATCACGGCCGCTTGCTCTCGTCGCGGAGGGTTCCACCAGCGTTCCCGACGCGTTTTGTGTCGCTTTTGTGCGACACGTTTTGTGTTACCAGCGCCGTGGCTTGTTGCTCGACTCTTCTTGCCTGATACAAACCACTGCGTTGTTTGAAACAGGATGTTGTTGGTTCTTCAGGGTCAACAGGTTTGACCCTCTGTTACTCGACATGTTTAAAACCTCCTTAGCAGCTGCAGCAGAAGCTGTGTGGATGTTCTGGGGGGGGGGGAAGGACACTCGGACGGCCGTTTCAGTCGTCGTCATGGCAACAGCTAGCGGAGAGGCAGAGGTGGACAAGCCTACAAGTGTCCTTATCAGCTTAGTGAATTATCACAGCCAAACAGAGATGTGATCTCCAACACGGCTCCTTCAGACAACAACACGAGGCTTTCATGCGGAAGGCCATTTCCGTCCGATCGTTTCATTTTTTTCTTTTAACGATACAAGCATGCCTTGTCAGACCGTCTGAAATCAATAGTCTATATTACCCTGAGTGCAAGTTATAAGCTTAATAGTGTCAATAGTTAATAGTGTTAATAGCTCTACCTGGCAGACATTCATGTCCCAAGTTTAGCCCCATCGCACAGCATCAAACGGTTTTCAACCGTGGTGCCAAACTCACGACGCGACAAACGTTTAATCAACGTCCAATCTCAAACCAAAAGAGTATGCTTGGTTCGCGAGAGGACGATATCCTCGCGTAGCTTCATGTAGCTTAGCGTAGCTTTCTGTAAAACGCACGCTTCCAGTTTGCCAACATAGTCTTTCGTCAAGTATCCTTCTCCTCCATCCTTGCTAGCTACCCCAGAAACGAGATAAACACCACTGGTAATTGTGCCGGGGAATGCAGCGTTACCAATTGAACTTTCAATTGGATGATTACTGGGAGAGCGTGCTCGACATGCCGGGCCTGGTGAGAGAGTGGCGGTGGTCCCAGTTCTATCTGCCGCTCTAATGAATAGTGTTATTTGTGTGGAAGATGTGATATTGTCTGCTTGATGTACTGTAACCAATCCCGTTCCATGTCGCCCCCCCCCCCCCCCCCCCCCACCAGGCCCCACGGCCACACGCTGTGTCTCCCTGTTCCTGCTTTCATCGCCTGTACGCTTTCGACACTAATCCTCGTTTCTGATTGGCCCGCTCGGTCGGAACTTGGTCGTCAAGTTCGCGGCCGCGTCGCCAGGTCATGTCGACCTCTTCCGGTGACCTTTTGTTATGTTTTTTTGAAACGTAAACAAATACAAACTGTCTCGCACTCCTATCAGTAGATTCAGATCATGTAAATGTAAACATCCTTGGTTAACTCGGGATGCTCAACAATTTCAATACAATGCAATGGTGGTTAACAGGTTCAAAGGCAACAACAATAACATACTATAACATGCTTGTTTCCTCATTCCTTTTCTCTCCTTCTCCCATTTTGAAAATACATTTTTCCCATCCACTGCTGTCAGGCGCTGTCAGGCAGCCACAGCTGTGAGCACACAAGCGTGAAACCCCCGGCTGCAAGCTGCTGTTATCACAGTCTGCTTCCCATTCCGTCAGCCTAGATTGGAATCTGCTCTCTGGGTTTAACATGCTTGTATGTTGCCACTATGTGTGTGCCTCCCCTCCCCTCAACTCTGACATGAAGAGTCTCAACCGGAGCCCCCTTGTCTCCCTCCCTCCATCCCTCCCTCTCCATTTCTCCTCCCCTCCCCTCTCTCTCTTTCTCTCTCTCTCTCTCTCTCTCTCTCTCTCTCTCTCTCTCCATCCCTCTCTCTTCCGCTATCCCTCCCTCCCTCTCCCGCTATCCCTCCCTCCCTGGCTCCCTGTCTCCATCCCTCCCTCTCACTCATTATCCTGCTCTCCCTGTCTCCATCCCTCCATCCCTCTCCACTTCTCCTCGCTCCCTCCCCCCCTCTCTATCTCTCTCTCTCTCCCTCCCTCTCTCACTATCCCTCCCTCCCTGGATACCTCTCCCGCTATCCCTCTCTCCCTCCCTCTCTCAGTCTCCATCCCTCTCTCCCTCCCTCCGTGTTGCTACTTGACTGTAGGGAGGTACGGGGCTCTCTGACCTGGTTTAAGCTACACTGAATATGCATCCCACGATAGAAAACCAATTTATTTATCTTTCTGCTCGGCTAGGTCCCTTTTGTGGCATGTAGATTGCATCTAAAAGTGTATTTTTAGGCCCACCACCCCCCCCCCCCCCCCCCCCTCCGGTCTGGCTGTACAGCTCATGTATGGGGGGGCATGTCACAACCCCTTCCACCCCCTCCCATCTCTTTCATGGTTAGGTGTCTCCAAGCCCCCTTAATTTTGCTATGAATATCAAATGTCAATAGTGATGCAGTGTGTATCGTCGATGCTGGCGACCATCACTCAAAGAGCTTTGTACCAGTCCCTGGATGTGTGTGCTTGTGTACATGCGATTGCGAATCAACCCGTTACTATTCATCAGGTGTGGGAACTCCCCATTTCTCTACAGCGGCAGGTGTCAGGAGGTTATATTAAAATCATATGATCGCCGTTTTTAGCCGTTTCACTGCGGTTTATTTGTGTCAGGAACAAAAGCGTGCTTTGTCAGAAGTGTTATTCTGTTAGTGACCTCTAGTTAACCCTGCTTGAACATGGCTGAATAACTGAGCCCACAGTTCCATCCTCTCACCTCCCCGACAAGCTGCTTTTTATTCAACTAATGAATACGTAATGCATAACTGAGGACTTCAGTATAATAGCCCTTAATCCAGCGTGGCTATTAAAAAGGCCCTTTCTGACAAGTGTGCGAGATGTGCGCTTGATGGAAGGTCGAAACTCAATCATCGACGCTGAAAAGAAACCCGGAAGCATTCACCTGCAGGCACTCCTGCATCCCACTCTGAGAGTCTGGTCCTCTCTCTTCTCTCTGATCCTCTTTCCCCCGCCCCGGCTCTCTGTCCTTACGTGGTGTTTGTTTCCTCGGGTGCTGGGGGAGAGAGAGGCAGCGCTCCGTGAGAGTGGAGTGCATTAAGGTACCGGAGGACTGGGGGTCGTGACCCCGGCTGTCCTTCTCGTCGAGGCCTCGGCGGGGCGTCTCCAGGAGCGGGGCTCGGCGAGCTCGGCGTAATGACCGGCTTTGGGCTCCGCCGCCGTCTCCCAAAACAAAGACCGCCGGCCGACACTCGCACACAGGCGGGCGGCACGCACACACAGCCCCTGGCAAGCGCCGCACGCACACACACGCGGGCGGACGCAGCACACACACGCGGGCGGACGCAGCACACACACGCGCCCGCGAGTCTCCTCCCACTACGCGTGACCTCTGCGGAGGCCTTTCCTTCAGCTAAGTGTTGTTGTGGAGGGCTGTGTTTTACGTGCGCCGCGTACAGAGTAGCCGGCAGCCGGGGGGGAGGGGGGTGGGGGGGGGGGGCGTCCGACAGACTCAAAGAGTCTATCTGGCCCACGACGTCATCACATTAAGAAGCCCGGGTTGTAATTGCATCCTAATTGGCAGTGGGCTAAGGATAATGTAAGTGGTTATTATTTATCTTTGTCTTGTTAATTACCCCCGCAGCAGCTAATTACACAACAACTAATATTGTTAGTTGAAATGGAACGCAGATTGTTCGCTTGCTTTGAACATGCATTCATGTCCTTAATCGATTTCTGTCCAGCACATTCTTCTTTTTGTTGTTTGTTTATACTTAATACGATGAGACGGAGGAAAGTTCGCTTTTTGTCCCCTCATGTCCCCCACGCATCATCACCAGACCCCTCATGTCCCCCACGCATCATCACCAGACCCCCCCCTCATGTCCCCCACGCATCATCACCAGACCCCCCCCCCCCCCCCCTCATGTCCCCCACGCATCATCACCAGACCCACCCCCTCATGTCCCCCACGCATCATCACCAGACCCTGGCCACCACAGCCAGACCCTCGGGGAGTCCGACCCGGCAATAAATGACCTATTTTGTTGTTAATGAATACAGAGAGAGCTAAGAGGCGCAGATATAAAGCGTGATGTGTTTTGGCTGTGGTGTTTTCTAATGGGGATTTCAACAGTGAAGCGAGGTTTGTGTGTACGTGTGTGTGCACAGTGTGTATGTGTGTGTGTGTGCCTGTGTGCAGTGTGTATGTATGTGTGTGTGTGTGCAAACTGTGTCTGTGTGGGTGTGTTGAGGGTTGAAAAGGAGCAGTTGTAGGGATATGGACAGACTCTGAACCAGATGGAGGAGCGCGAGGGGGGGGGGGAGGGGGGAGGTCGGTGCCTCACCTGACCTCTGCTGATGAACACAAAACAACTTCACGGCGAACAAGGAAGTTGAGCCAACTGCAACCTCACTCTTGCATAGTACTCCAACTGGAATGCTTTCCCAATTTGGTAATAAGCTGTACTTTCTCAATAATTTTTTTGCAGTAGTCATCCCTCAAGCACATGGCATATCCCTAATACACACAAACACACACCTTTCATTACCTCCCCCCCACACACACACACCTTTCATTACCCCCCCCCCCCCACACACACACACCTTTCATTACCTCCCCCCCCCCACACACACACACAACCACCCCCAATTGCTTTGGCTACTCTTGTGCTAAGACGAATGGTTGGCTTCTTCTCTGGCTGGTGAAGAGGATTATTTGCTGATGGGGGGCCCCCCCGGGGATGACCCCCCCCCCCACACACACACACACCACAAACCGCTCTCCTCTGGCAGGACTAATGGCCGGGAGGGGGGGGGTATAGATTTTCGAAACGATCAGAACCTCTAACTGCGAGGGCCCACACCAATGACACGAGAGAGCCTCAAATTATCGGTCCCCCAAGTCCAGGGCACCGGCCCTGAGATTGAAGACGTTGTTTTTTTTTTTTTTAAGAGGGTGAAATATGGCCGCCGTGCCGTGGGTGTCTCCCTGGCTCTCTGCTGGCCGTGGAGACGCGTCAGGAGAGAGCGGGAGGCTAAGGCTCGCGGCAGCCGAGTTCAGCTCCCCACAGAGCCATCCAGCCCTGGTTTATGTGCAGCTGATGACTAAGGTAAAGCTGGAAATGGACGTCAAGCCAACTCCCCCCCCCCCCTCCCCCCTTCCACAACCTCCACTTACCTTTAACAAACCCCAGGAGCAGGAGCTGGGCTCCAGCGGTGCTTAGTCGCTCTCGGCGAGGCCATGACGGCTGTCTGAGCTAAAGGCCTCGGCGCTAGCCCCCTCCGTAGCGCCGCTAACCTCATCAGGGTGATGGGGCAGATTTGACCCGAGGTTCCCCGGCTCACCAGAAGCTTGTGTTTTGACCCGCTGAGTCAGCGCCTCGGGCTTGAGTTCAGAGAGCGTATAGGTGTGGGGCAAACTGAACCACCTCCAGTGCACTGTCAGAATCCCTGCTCCTGCGACGCAGCACAGGCGTACAGCACTGCCATCCCATAGTTCAGAAGGGAAGCGTCACCACGGTTGTGGGTTGTGTGTGCGGTTGTGGGTTGTGTGTGCGGTTGTGTGTGTGTGTTTAGGCATGCTCTTGTCATTTTTCCTCCAAAAGTGTCTTCCAGGAGTAGCTAATTGGTGCTGTAGGTAGGCCAGCCCGGCTGCTCCCTAGAGCCCCCCCCCCCACCCCCGCCCCCCCTCCCCCCCCGCCCCCCCCCAGGCAAACAGCCACTGATCTCACATGCCTGTGGAAGCCTCTGAACAATCTCAATAATTCAAATGGGAACCCAGCATGTGACAATTATTATACATTGTGGCAGGATTCCTTGGCCGTGGGCTTGAGGCATTCAAATCCACCGAATGTGGAAATTAGCTTTACTTGGCTATTTTTAGCCTGTGTGTGTGTGTGTGTGTGTGTGTGTGTGTGTGTGTGTGTGTGTGTGTGTGTGTGTGTGTGTGTGTGTGTGTGTGTGTGTGTGTGTGTGTGTGTGTGTGTGTGTGTGTGTGTGTGTGTGTGTGTGTGTGTGTGTGTGTGTGTGTGTGTGTGTGTGTGTGTGTGTGTGTGTGTGTGTGTGTGTGGGGGAGTTGGGCACTTTCCTATGTTTTCTGTGGGCACTTTGGAATGTGCGTGTGCGCGTGTACTATCTAAATTGCCCGTCGCCTTTGGTCTTGATAGGATTTTGACTTTGAGCCACCCCACTCCTCCCCCTCAACCCCCCCCCCCCGCCCTCCATCTCCTCCCCGCCTAGTCGGTGGCCACTGATGCTTTGTATGTATGCCCTCACGAAGGCATAATCAATTTAAGAGTTTGTCTTGGGTCATTATTACCTGCTGCAGGCCATCTGTTCGCCCTGGCAGACCGACGCCCACTCCCCGCCCGCCCACGCCCGCCAGCGCCAGGGTTTGGAGTGCGGTGAAAGGTGTATTTTCTGAGCAAGGAGACAAGGTGGAGATGGAGGGAAAGGGTGGTGAGGAGAGAGGGAGGGAGGGAGTGGAGAGAAGGAAGGGATAGGGGTAGAAGGGAGAGAGAGTGGGGTGGGTGGTGGTTGGGGGAGAGGAGGATTGAGAGGCTGGGAGGGAGGGAGGGAGGGAGAGGAGGATTGAGAGGCTGGGAGGGAGGGAGGGAGGGGAGAGAAGGAAAGGATAGGGGTAGAAGGGAGAGAGAGTGGGGTGGGTGGTGGTTGGGGGAGAGGAGGATTGAGAGGGAGGGAGGGAGGAGGGAGGGAGGAGGGAGGGAGGAGGGAAGGGAGGGGGAGAAGGAAAGGATAGGGGTAGGAGGGAGAGAGAGTGGGGTGGGTGGTGGTTGGGGGAGAGGAGGATTGAGAGGCTGGGAGGGAGGGGGGAGGGAGGGAGGGAGGGAGGGAAGGGAAGGGAAGGGAGGGAGAGAAGGAAAGGATAGGGGTAGGAGGGAGAGAGAGTGGGGTGGGTGGTGGTTGGGGGAGAGGAGGATTGAGAGGCTGGGAGGGAGGGAGGGAGGGAGGGAGGGAAGGGAGGAGGAGAGAAGGAAAGGATAGGGGTAGGAGGGAGAGAGAGTGGGGTGGGTGGTGGTTGGGGGAGAGGAGGATTGAGAGGCTGGGAGGGAGGGGGAGGGAGGGAGGGAGCTGTGTCAGCCAGATGGCCAGGGACACCAGTCTCTTCACACTGCCAAATGGGCCAGAGCATAGTTAAGAGTAGCGGGACTAAATATAATTACTCTCAGGACCCAGAGCATGATGGGAGATGTAGGACCTGGTCAGCCTGAGCACCTTGCAGCTTTCTGTGGGTTACAGCCCCGTCCTCCTCCCCCAGCGCTGTTATGTGTGAGTACTCTGCACACGGAGCCCCATCATCACGTCTGCCTCCTCATGTTGAGATGATAGGACTAGGCTCACTGAATCACTGTATGTTGGACTAGGCTCACTGAATCACCGTATGTTGGACTAGGCTCACTGAATCACCGTACGTTGGACTAGGCTCACTGAATCACCGTATGTTGGACTAGGCTCACTGAATCACCGTATGTTGGACTAGGCTCACTGAATCACCGTACGTTGGACTAGGCTCACTGAATCACCGTACGTTGGACTAGGCTCACTGAATCACCGTACGTTGGCTGTTCTGCAGGTTCAATGTGGAGCAAGGAAGTGAAGCACATTCCGGAACTACTATCCCTCCATCTAGTTCCATGGCTACGCGCGCGTGTGCGTGTGCGTGTGCGTGTGCGTGTGCGTGTGCGTGTGCGTGTGTGTGTGTGTGTGTGTGCGGGAGGTGGTTCATCCGGTTCCTTTACTATGTGTGTGTCACACACAGAATGAAGGACATGTGTGCTGTTCAGTGTTATAATGACTGATACCCTGCCGATGGAATGGGGCCATGCTCGATTTGGAAGTCTTGGTCTGGCAGATGTCCATGTGCGTGTGTGTGTGTGTGTGGGGGGGAGGGAAGGGGGGGGACGGGACTGAGTGTGTGTGTGGGTGGCAAAGTCCAATTATTGTACATATCTACACACTTTATCTCATGCTACACACACACACTTGCTTTGATTTCCTATGTGGATAAAGAAGTGTGTGTGTGAGAGAGATTGTGTACCTGGGGAGAATGAGTGGCGTGAAAGGGAACAGGGTGCACCTGTGGCATCAAACATAACCTTCATTATTTCTTAGTGTTTTTTTAGTCCCTTTGTGACAGGCAGTGAGACGATCCATCAGAGTGTCACACAGGGGAAAGACCTCATTTTCCCAGGAAGGTGACATTCTGTTTGTGTGACAGTGTTGGGCGATAATGAGTGATCTGTGTTTGAGAACACCAGCATGGATTCTGGCTATATTTAGATGCACTTTTCTTGAGTGTGTGTGTGTGTGTGTCGGGGGGGGGGGGGGGGGTGACTTTCAACAAAGTGGAACTTCACCGTGTGAGCCATGGGCAGGATGGGGGGGGGGGGGGGGGGGGGACCTTTCTCTCCTCCTCACCCCAGACATGTCACGTTACAACTGACACAAACGGGTTGAACGAATGGACCACGACTTTGGACAGCTGGTAACCTTGGCAACTCTGAGACAGCACCAATACACATCTACAGACTGGCTGTGCTTGTCTGTACACAATTTGCACATACAATGAGGACTGTCAAAATAAGATATTGCGACTCGGCCAAGTGTTAAGTAGTGGATCTGTTTTCAGTCATGTATTCAATGTGTTGTGTACCACACCCCTCAAAAAAAGAGGGATAAATCGATAGAGAGTCATAGAGAGAGACAGAGAGAGAGACAGAGAGAGAGACAGAGAGAGAGGGAGACAGAGAGACAGAGAGAGAGAGGGAGACAGAGAGGGAGCAAGCAGGTCTGCGAAGCCCTGACTGACAAGTGTGATCTCTAATTAATGGTCTGACATGGGCTAATGAAGCTAATGGAGTAAACTGCGCTAGCATATGGACGCCCCATGGGGATCCGTACTTAAAGGCCTAATTTAGATAAATGATGCCCCAGGTTATGGTTTGGTATTTGCATTTCATTTGTGCTGGAAGCTGGATTAAACAGAGATGGATGGGGGAGATCAAACACAGCGTGTTGATGTGAGGCAGGGGTGTTGGGCCATGTGTGTGTGTGTGTGTGTGTGTGTGAGGGAGGGGGGGGGGGGTTAAACAGAGGTATGCATATTGGTGCCACATGTCGGTGATTGTGTGTGTGTGTGTGTGTGTGTGTGAGAGAGAGAGAAAGAGAGAGAGAGAGTGAGAGAGAGAGATGCCACCAGCCAGGCATGAAGCTGGTTTCATTAGAGGATTGGAGGAACAATACGTTTTGGTGTGTGGTGTGTGTGGGGGGGGGGGGGTGCGTGGGGTGGGTGGCAGGTGTCGGTGTGTGTCAATCACACAATGTCGGGGAGGAGAAAGATCTCTATCGATGCACCACGGTTAAACGAGCCAATAGGCTCCTGCAGCACGGGTTGTTAGGGGAGACCACCAGTGTGTCCTGAGACAGATCGAGGTCACTGTCCATGTGCCTTCCACCATGGGGCTCACCTCCACAGGGAGTCTCTCTTTAGCTCCTCAGAGAAACCACGACCTCCCTAACCTGAAGTGTGCCAACGCGGCCCATCGCTAGCGACACCATTCCACAGCACGTAGAATGTTCTAGAGTGAAACGCCAAGAAAACCAAACATGGAGCCACTGAGTCAGGTTGATGAATGCAGGAGCACGCAGGGAACACTCTGCTGTCCCTGTTGTCATGTATGTTGTTGTTATGTGCTGTGCTGTTGTGTGTAATGGGGACTGGGGTTGCAAATTAGCCTATTGGCTAGAAACCTTTTATGCAACACATCTACAACGTTATTTATGTATGTAATAATGTGCTCTGCATTGTCCCTGACAAACTAATAATCTTCTTTTTTTTTTTTTAAGAATACACCTGCCTTTTCAACCACACTGTACAACACAGACCCACCCTCCATACTTTCTTTACCTTAATAACAGTAATGTTGTATAAGGACAAAGGGAAAAAAGGTTATTGTTGACTGTACCGCCTGTCTCGATCATAACATAAAGAAAACATGAAATATCTACCTTTGAAAAAGCTTCTTTTATTTAGTTTGAAAATGAAGCTGTTATACTCTGATGATTGGCCTTAGCAGAACATTGCCTGCTTTTCCTGTTCACTTTGAAAGAATGGATTATTTTTCTTATTTCTGATTCTGGCATGCTTTGCTAATGATGACTTCAGTTCTGTAAATTGCGCTTCTGGCGTTGCTATTGACGAGATGATAATGGCAACTCAACGGCGATGGATTCATGCGTTTCATCCACAGTCCTCAACCCACAACCAAGCGGACCTCTGAGCGACTTCGAACTCCTCAACGTGTCTGTGTGCACTCTTTGACGTGTTGCTTCCACTCCGACTCGCGCCGATGTTGGTTCTCTAACGGGCTTTTCGTGACCTTTTAAAAGCAGGAAATGTACTTAAATCCGAGAGCGAGCCAGACAGGAAACAGACACGGTTGTGTGGTATTGTTTTCCTGTCCGACATTCACCGACACGGCCTCTCCGAGCCGGGGGTTTTAGTGCGGTAGGGATCCATAGAGCACAGTTCTGTACCCCAACACCCTGAGGGAAGATATCTTTTATTCATAAGCACTATAAAAATAACGGTTTTTTTCTGTGGCAGTGGGCCTGAGGCCAGTAACATATTCTCAGAGCTACATGACCAGATGCTTCTTCTAAATGGGATAGCAGGCCAAGCATCTTAGTTCTCACCGGCTCAGACAGGAAGTTACATCCGTCCACTTCCTGTTCGAGCGGTGTTCCGTGGCCTTGCTTCTGTCAACATACTTTCCTTGTCGTAGAATTGTACGACATTCTTCGAGATTTTCCATCACATAGAAACGGAACATGTTTATGTTCCTTCTACTAACATGACAAACATTTTCTGTGCAGACACTCTTTCCAACAACCAATCGTAATGTTTTGCATTTCTGTTATACATACTCTATTTGTTGCAATTGTCTGTCTAGGTTAAACTTAGCCTTCACATGTGGAGTGTGCCACAAGTTTTAGGTGTTTTATTTGAGTAATTTGACAAAGTGTTGTTCATGAAGCGTCCCTGGTGGAGCTTTTCCCTTCTGTTCTGTGGAATAATGTGCAACCGCAGAAATGATTGACAGCTGGCTTCATGTTCTGTAACTACGGCAACTGACAAGGTCGTGTCAGATGTGATGATGGGTGAGTAGGACTGTTCTGGGAAATATTTACTCTCCTTCTCCCCCTCCCTCCCTACCTCTCCCCTTCCCTCTCTCGCTCTCTTGCTCTCTAAACCCTCGCTCCCTACCTCTCTCTCTCCCTCCCCTCCCTCCCTCCCTACCTCTCTCCTTCTCTCTCTCTCTCTCTCTCTCTCTCTCTCTCTCTCTCTCTCTCTCCCCTTCCCCCTCTCTCTCTCTCTCTCTCCCCCTCCCTCCCTACCCCACTCCCTCCCTTCCTTTTTTTGGTTTCACCCCCTCCCCCCCGCCCCCTGGCCCCTCCCCCGGCCCCACCCCTCCCTCCCCAGACCCGCCTCACCAGCACTGATATCGTTTGGGAAAATAGACAATATAGTTACGGAAGATAGGAGGCCGACTTGTCTGACTGCTGTGCTGAGAGAGGGAGAGGAGGACTCCGACTTTGTTTCTGCTGTCTGTCATCGGCATCTAAGCTCCCAGCTCCCTGGGGCTGTCTGATGTCAGACACAAAGACAAGAAGAAGAAGAAAGATGGAGGACAGAAAGAAGAAGGAGTAGTGTATATATATATATATATATATATGTATATATATATAATCTCTTCAGCATACCAATATTGTTATCCCTCCATCACCCTCTACACAAAAACACCACAATGGTGTGAACTCCTGCTGTGAAGGTCAAAGTTGGTGCTACTGAAAGTTTTGTTTATTAGATGACGTCCTTTAAACACAGAGCCGCCGCTGTCAATGTTATACTGTATCACTCGAGGTCTGCTCTCGAGCACGCAGACACGTTCAAAGCCCAAGAAGTCGAGATGAAACGCAATCAAGGACGCTAAGCGACGGGTCTGCGGTGAGACTCCCAGGAGGGCCAAGCAGCCTCTGTGGTGACAGATAGTGGGAGGGGGGTTGGGGGGAGGGGGGTTGGGGGGAGGGCAGAGACAAGTAGGTGTGCCGTCAGCTGTGTTCAGTATCACCTGCCCTCCATCTTTCAGCCCCCAGCCCAGCCTAGCTACTCACATGCACCCCAACATCTGTCCACACACACACACACACACACACACACACATACATTTATAAAAGAGGTTGTGGCCCTGGTTGGCATTTGCCTGGAAAAGAGAAAAGATTAAAAAATATATATATTTTATTTTGAACATGATGCATTGTAGAGCAGCATTGTCAATGTTAAAGCTCTGACTGTTGTTCCCAGAGAGAGTAGAGCGGTGTAATACAAGCTTGTTGTGTCTGCTCTGGGCTATTACCAGCCTGTGTGAAGGAGCTTCTTGAAGTGGTTAGCTAGTGAAGGTTAGCTAGTGAAAGCAAGGTGTGTTATAGTGTGTCTGTGTCTGTGTGTGTGTGCAGATTAGTGAATGCATGTTCAAGGGGAAGTTCTGCATCAGGGTGTTTATCTACGATCCTGGCATAAATAATGGAAGTTTTGTGGAGCTTTGAAAACTTGGGAGTCTCATAGTAGATTCTAGAAGGTTATATTCAAACACCTCAGTGTGTGCGATATAGCTCTTAACAACAAAGAATGGGAGCTCTACTAGTAATAGTTTGCTTTTAGAAGTCATTTGAGCCATTTGAAGTCAGATTTTCTCACCTGAATGTTGCTCTGAGAAAAAACGTATTGCCTGGAAGAAAGCCTGGCTTTTTCTTCCAGGCAATACCAGGGCTGGTCAAAGCCTGGCTTTCTTCCTCGCTATCAGCCAGTAAGCTTTGATAGCAACAATTATCCCTCTAACGTTTAAAAGTCACTCTTTAACGGGAACATCTTTGAGGAAAAACGGATTTTAGGGCGCTTCTAAGTTTTAACGCAGTTTGAGTTGTTCCCTCCTCCTGTTATCGATTGGGCCTTTCAGGGTTTTGATAGCGCTGTCAGTAAAAAGGATAGTTAAATTTGATGGTATACTAAGACACTGGGCCCCGTTTTATGAATTTGGTCTCTCCAGGCCATCAGCATTAACGCTCTCCTTTAAGACCCCCATGAACCCAGCATACTCTTATGGGGTCCCCGGAGAGCTGGACGCCTCCAGGGGCCAAACCCTCAGGGCCTGGCTCCATAAATACACAGCCCTTTAATTGTTACTGTGATGAAAGCCGAAGCCATAATGTCTGTGGCCTGAGTGCCTGATAATGCATCTCAGTGGTTCAGAAGCACTGGCGTTTGCCTTGGACTGGATGTGCTGAAAGGTTTGGTCAATCAATTTGTCGGAGAAGCTTTTAACCAAGAGCTAGTATTATCTTCTTGGCATCCCTGTGGTATTGAGTAATCATCTCATCTGGGGTCTAAATGCTATCTAAATTACTTAAATCGGACCAGTGCGACTCAGCCCAGGGAATCGCCTCATATCAGTCATAATGTTGCCACTTGCAAGCTAAATAAACTGCTCTGTGTGCAGATATAAATACTGTTTAACCTCTAGTTTGAACCTGCTGTACAGCCTGTAACTGTTACTATTTGACGTGTGTGTTTGCGTTTTATGTGGATGTTTGTGTGCACATTTCCAGCAGCTGAAGGCATGGCGTACAGGAAGGTGCGAGGGGCCCAGCGGGCGGGGCCTCTGGCGGGGGAGGAGCTCCAGACCGCGGCCCTGGACCTGGACTGGGACCTGGAGAAGGAGCTGCAGGAGGCGGGGCCGGGCCTGGAGCGGGGCGCCGCCGGGGGGACGCCCTCCAGGGCCGAGGCCGACCCCGACCTGATGGAAGCCTCCGTCTCTCCGCGCGGGCGCTTCGAGCGCCTGCAGGAAGACCCCAACTACATCTCTCACTTCACCCGGACTCCGGGCAAGGGCCAGCGCAGGGCCAGCTGCCATCTGGTCAGGTACCTCTCCCCGCGACGCGCCTCACGACCCCAGGCCTAGTCGGGCTTTGTGCGTCCTGCAGGGTCAGTCACGGTACGTCCTCTGCTTGTCCCCGCGTCCCACATCCAGGTACTTCCTGGGAGCCGCGGGAATCTTCCTCCTGGGGATTCTGATTGGCCACTATGCTCACGCGCCCGACGCTCAGCCGCCGACCCCACCCACAGACACCACTGACCTATTGGAGGAGGTGCTGCGTGACATCACGGCTGATAAGATACAGGCCTTGCACAGGTAGGACCGCCCACCGCGGTGACACGCATATGACATTTACATGACTTTACATTTAGTCATTTAGCAGACGCTCTTATCCAGAGCGGCTTACAGTAAGTACAGGGACATTCCCCCCCCCCGAGGCAAGTAGGGTGAAGTGCCTTGCCCAAGGACACAACGTCATTTTGCACGGCCGGGAATCGAACTGGCAACCTTCAGATTACTAGCCCGATTCCCTAACCGCTCAGCCACCTGACTCCTGTATATACATCCTATACCATACATACTTACATACTACACCCACATACTACATACATATATAGCACGTATTGCATACTCCACACTACATACTATGTAGTCCCAAGCGTTGGTTAACAAAGCACTATCTTAATCGTTGGTGTTTTAAGCAGTAGTTTTACCAAGAGCCCTTGCATTGAGAATTGTAGTTCGGAGAACACACCCACGCGCGCTTGAACCCCACCCACCGCCACATCTTCAGAGTCACGTTCACCTTCAGCTCACTCAGCTGAGACATGTTTTGCTCGCGCGACAGCTGTTTTTAATTGCTCAGCCAGCGTCAGTTCCGTACACCAAGTGATGCGGCGTGGAACACCAGTTGAGCTACGGCGCTTTTGAACGGTCTATATTTGGAGCAACTGTGTCTACCAAACAGCCCTCCGGGTAACTTGCTAGCCTGAAAACACGGGGCAGAGGGCAGCAGTAAGCAGGTGGGGGGTGAGGGGGGGGGTTGAGGGGGGAGGCGGGAGTTAGAGGGAGTAGCGATAAAATGACACGAAATTGCCAGTGATTGTCTGTGAGAGGGAGAGCCTCTCCCTTTCCCTGGTCATGCATGGCTGAGTCGCAGCCCACTGATTGGTGCCAAGCCACTCAGCCAGAAAACCTCCAAATCTCCCGAGCTCCCTCCCTCCCTCCCCCAGCGTGAGGGAGAGAGGGAGACGGAAGGGGGAGGCAGACCGAGGGAGAGATGGAGAGAGACGGTTTGGAAGAGGGGGGAAGAGAAAGAGGGAGAAATAAGGGGGGGGGCCTTGCGCGTCTAAACAGGTATTAATGCTGCACTGATTTATCGGGGGTTAGCATGACGCCGTATATGGCAGGTAGATGATTTTCCACAGTGTTCCCACTGAAAGGGGAGGAAAAGACCTCAGCTCCAGAGCCAGCTTTGCACGGATTTCAGCACTATTCATTTTTTATTTTGTCACATTTATATTTCAAATGCCAGGCGGTTATGGACTTATATTCCCCCAATGTTCTCCGCGGGCAAAACGAGACAGAACGGATAACCTTAAAACGCTAACGTTGTGATGTGGAATTCAGGGCCTCGGATGCAGACTGTTTGCGATCGCTCGTTCACTGAGGCAAACATCCCAGCTGTGTTGGTATTCACACCTTGGGTTTTGTTTACCCACATAATTGCATTATTTACTTTTTGGGGCACAAGGGGGAGCCCTGAAATCTATCCTGCAAAGTGAGTCTCCGCTGGCAGAGCTGAGATAATCTCTGACAGCCCTGTGAATGTTTAGACAAGAAAAATATCCTCAGCAAATGAAATGGTGTTCCTCTCTGTTTATCTGCAACACTAACTGACAATCATATTAGTTTACAATGCTGCTAAGATCATGGGGAAAAAAACGGTGAAGCCAAATTGCTTGGTTATGAATTGTTTCAGTGTAGCTGGTTTTAATTGTGTGTGCGTGTAGTGTGTGTGTGTGTTTGGACATATTCCCAGTTATCCTCCAAGCCCAAATACCCATTTTCTTATCCTGAATTGACCGTAAAGCTGATCAGTGTTTGTTCCCGAGTCCTTGGCTCGTGGCTGTATTCCTTCATGTAAACCATTTTCTGTCATTTACACTTCAAAGAAGCGTGGCGAAGGGAGGGGGGGGGGGGGGGTGGTGTGGAGAAACTGTTCCAGCTAAATTGGATTAGCCCAAAAATCCCTGGGTGAGAAAGTATGTTTCCCCCTGGTCAGTCTCCCCACAGTGTCTGGAGGAAACACCGTCGTCGCCTCACCAAACTGGGGTCAGGGAGATAAGAGTCCGACAGGAGCCTGGGGGTAGCGGCTCCACGCTGCACGGAGCACGCAGGACGCACAGGAACCCACTCTGAGGCTGGTTTCTACTCCAGAGCCGTGGCTTCAACGGCAGGACATGAGGCTTCTGTGAGGTCAAGTCCCATCCAACACTTCCCTCACTTAGCGGTCTATCTATCTAATCTATCTCTATCCTCCAAACCCACAACTGTGTATCACAAGCCGTGACCCCACGACCTCCATGTCACGACCCCCAAGTAATCATCACCGTAATTAAACCGAGGTGCGCACGATTTGCGGATTAGGAATATAAATCACGTACAATCGCCTCCAGCGGTTCCTCGGTCAGTCCCCCGCAGCGCCGGTCTCTCCTCTGAGAGAGAAGCCGCCGGGTTAGAGGCCGGCACGTCGCGCACATCCCCCGTAGCCCCGTGTTGGGCGAGAGGCCAAATTTCATTTCTACGGACAATCTTCCATTAATCACCGAGTGCTGATGTATTAGCCCTGCCGGTGGGGATCCAATCAGACGGAGGACAGGCGAGCTGGGGGAGAGAGGGATGAGGGAGGACGGGTTTGCTGATGGCCTCAGACGTCCATTAGGAGGTGAGACACGTCCTGTCCTCACTGGACCGCACACCCAACAAGACATCAGAATCGCATCAAACGAGGCGATTCTGATTATCGACTTGTAGATCTCCTGCTGCGGTCGGCACAACACGCGGTGGTTGGTCGTGTTTGCTGTGAGGACATGCGGACATGTCCTGACAATCCCTTCTGCACGTCGACTCTGGATGTTCCCTCCAATCTGTTGTGCGAACTCTTTCACTTCCGTCTTTTCTCTCTCTGTCTCCTGTTTCCCTCTCTTTCTCTCTCCCCCCCTTTCCCTCCACCTCTCCTCTCTACCTCTTCCTCCCCTCTCTCTTCCACTCTCTCTCTCTCTACCTCTTCCTCTCTCTCTCTCTCTCTCTCTCCTCTCTCTCTCTCTTCTTTCTCTCTACCTCTTCCTCCCTCTCTCTCTCTCTCTCTCTCTACCTCTTCCTCCCTCTCTCTTCCTCTCTCTCCCTCTCTCTCTCTCTCTCTCTCTCTCTCTCTCTCTCTCTCTCTCTCTCTCTCTCCCTGGAGAGCCAGCCTGTCTGCTCTGCTTTCCCTCTTCCCCCAGCAGAGCCTCTTTTACCCGGGGGCCTTTCTGGAACCGTACACATCCCAGAACCTGCTTTCCCTTCTCCCTGCCTCGCCGAGACCAGTAATGTATTCTTTTTAACAGGCGTGTCATTATGATGGAATGTGTTTGAATAAATAGAAGTGGAAAATCTTGTTGCAGGCGCGCCCCCCGTGTCACATTTGGAGAAATGTCGGACTTTGCCGTCCTTCTCCCTGTTTGGAAACTTCCGTGGGGATTGTGCGATGACTAAATCGCTTGACAGCGTGAAGCACGGTGTTGTCAGTGTAATGCTGTTATTGTTTGACAGTTCTATCAATAAAAGCATGTTGGGTGGTGTGTGCTCTGACACCGGATGGGAATACACATAAGCGGACATACGACTGAAGCTGCTGGTGTTTCAAAGAGAGACGTAACGCGTTTGATCAGATTTCCGACGTCTGTGTGAGCGCGCGAGCGTGTTTCTGTTGATGCGTGTCTGTGAGTAAGAGAGAGGGGAAAACGCAGAGAGTCAAACGGAGAAAGATGAAGTGTTTGTGTGTGTGTGTGTGTGTGTTTGTGAGAGAGAGTGGTTCTGCTGACTCTGCTAGACCGCAGGTCCGTCAAGGCAGATCCTTATAATTAGGATACACACCATCAGATCGATAACTGCCGTGGAGAAGAATTGATATTCCTGGTATGAGAGGATCAATAGAAATAACGGTGTGTTACAATGGCCATCTAATAAGTAGAGGAATACTCCACTACTGGAGCACTGACAGGTGAGAGAATAGGGAAGTCCCTCTTCATACCCCCCCCCTTCCTCCTCCTTTTCTAAAGGGAGCTTCCACCAAGCAGAAAGACAGGTTACGATATATTTAAGTGTCAATTTATTTTCTTTTTTTTCTCCCCCCAGCACATTTTCTACGTCGAGTCCTTCTGTGGAACAGGTTGTTAAATCGTAGGGGACGTCGATATGGAGGCAAAGTCAATAGCAAACTCGGGTATTTGAATTCTTAATAGGCAATCCAGGACAGCCAATCAAAATCAAGCACAGATAGGTATTTAAAATGTGTGTTGTATGTACGATGTATGTACGATGACGGCTTGGTTTCTGTGGTCGATTAGTCTAGTCATCTTAGACAAGTTCTTGTGAATGGAGGTTAATTAACTTTCTCCAATGCGAGACTTCGAGGTTGAGGCTGACCTTTCGGTAGAGGAAAGAACTGCTGGACACTTCTGATGTCTTATTATGGGATGCAGCTCGGTGCTATGGCAACTCTTCAACCAAATATTCCTGGGTGTGAAACCAATGGTGCTGATTTGGGAAAAGCAATTAAAGTCTGTAGCAGGTCTGTCTGTGTGTTCATGTGGCAGTCCATTGTGTGTGTGTGTGTGTGTGTGTGGTCATGCTTCAATACCTCAGCAGGCACCAGTAGTCCCCAAAAGAATATTAAACATTCATAGAAAAAAAAAAAAACATTTTAGTTTCTTGGAATTTGAAAGAAATGTCTTGGGCCCAACAACATCAAGTGCTATTTAATAGAGGGTTAGCATTCTAGCTATTAGGGATAGCATGATTTGGAATGGGAGTGAATAGTAAAACAAACCGTTGTGTTGTGTGCAGGCCACAGGGCAGTTGTGGACCAGAGTCAGGGTGATCATGCCAGCCTGTCAGACACAGAGGATGGACTCTCTGTGGGACTGTGACATTTAAAACAAACAGTGATTAAGAGTCAGATGACCAAATTGACTCCTCAGAGGCCGGCCTCCTCATCTGGGAGGGTTAGGGTGACACTCACGGAGGAGATAATGAGAACATCCCAGCCAGCCTTGATGCACACGCACACACACACATACGCACTCACGCATGCACACACACACGCACACGCACGCACACACACCCACACACACACACACACAAGTCACTGAACCTCCCACACACACATACAGCAGTCATATGTCATCTTGATCTCTCCCGAGCTTCCTGTGTGAGCGGCCCAGAACTGACACACACACACACGCCCGCGCACACACACACGCCCGCACACACACACACGCCCGCACACACACACACGCCCGCGCACACACACAGACTCCCTATACGCTGACGCGACCGAAATATCAAGTAGTGAGGCTCAAATAGCAATCCTAAAACAATCATGGGCTCCGTGTGTGGACGAAGCGTAGGGTGAGGAACCAGTGGGACTGTTCCACACCACGCCAGCCATGCTTTGACATTAGCCGACTGGCTCTGCTTGCATCACTGTGCAGCTGGGAGCAATATGGCGACTTTTGTGTTCGGGTCGTGTTTTAAGGTCAAGTGTCTACACTGATCCGAACTCTCTCTAACGAGTCTGTCATGACTTTGACATGTGTCACCACATGTTTACCAGGGCAGGACGTCATGGGGACACGCCGGGGAAAGGACAACACCCTCTCATTGGTCCAGAGAGGGCCTCTCAGGGGGGTTCTCTGCCAGTGGGGCTAGGGGAGGGGGTTAGGAGAGGGGGTTAGGAGAGGGGGGTTAGGAGGGGGAGCTAGGAGAGGGGGTTAGGAGAGGGGGTTAGGAGAGGGGGCTAGGAGAGGGGGCTAGGAGAGGGGTCACAGACACAGACAGATAAAAAGACAGACCCATGGGCATTAGACCTGTCATAGAACTAGTCCACAGTCAGTCATGAGCTTGGTGCAGGGCAGGAATGGTCCACAGAGTGATGGCGATATCTAGTACTCTGCTTCTCTCCCCCATCATCATTTCCTCCACTCTCCTAACCATCTCCTCCCTTTTCCCCTACCTCCACTTACCTCCTCCACTTCCCCCTCTCCTCCCCCTGCTCCCTGATTCCCCGCCAGGTCCCCAGAGGTCTAGGTTGTAATTATGCTGTGAGGGTGCCCTGTCGCCTGCAGCAGTGAAACAATCAATACGGGTGTTAGTGGCTAACGCTAGCCCTACTTTGGGATGTTGGATGTGGGCAGACAGGGAGCAGTGATTAGTCTCTGCTGTGTCCTGGCTGGCTAGGCTGCTGGCCTGGTGTTCAGGGGGCAGTCGGATGGAGACATTTGCGCTGTGATGGGATTTGTATTTCATTGTGTGTGTACGTGTGTGTGTGTATGTGCAGGTGTGAACATGTGTGCGAAATCTGTAACAGGGCGCTTTTTTGCACGAATCCAACATAGGCAAACTGAAGCGTGTAAGAGTGGCTTCCCACTGTCTCTCTGTGTGAATGTTTGTTTCGCCCCCGGGGTGGCAGAGAGACGGGGCAGAGGAATGGCGTAAATAGACCTCCGGAGACTCGCTGAGGCTGACAACTAACTCCACTGCAGTCACCGTGGGGAGGTAGACAGTCATGAGTAGTTTACCTGAAGAGGAGAAATACTGGAGAAAAGATTACTCTCTCTCTCTCTCTCTCTCTCGTTCTCTCTCTCTTTCTCTCTCTCTCTCACACACTCTCACTCTTTCCCACCATCACTACCTCTCGCTTTATTTCACTGCAGGACAGGTGGAATAGACTCCAAAACAGACTTCCTGAGAGGAGTGCACGGAAGTGACGAGGAAAAAGGGAGAGTCAAGTACCCCCCCCCCCGTACTCTCACTGAAGACCAATCAGAGGCCTGGGGGGGGGCACCGGCCCCTCCGTTCTTGGTTTTTGGACGTCTGAAGCAGGGCCGGCCCGTCGCTCGGTCCCTGTGTGTCCTTCTGAGTTGTTTACCTGAGAGGGTGAGGCAGGGCCGACGGGGCCGTGATGAAACGGACTGCAACGAGAGGCTAGGGATATCCTGTCAGGGGGGGTGGGGGTGGGGTGGGAGGGAGGCTCACGGCATCACCACGCATCCTGTCCCCTACCCTCTATCCCCCCCCCCACCCCCCACTGTGCCTAGCCCCGTAAGGCAGTTCTCAACCGGGCTGTTTGAAGTCAGCCTCGCCTGCCCAAGGCCACCTCACACGGATGGAGGGAGATTATGCCACACGCTGTCATACCTGGAACACCGTACAGGATCTAGGTACCGCACTCACAGCGCTGTACTGTTAGATGAGAGTCCAAACTTACCAGAAAGTTCCACGAAGCATCCAAACACAGTGCTCTAGGTTTGTTTATGTGTTTTAAAGGGCTATGTTGGGAAATGTTATTCCAAAGAGCATTCCTGGAACATGTCAGGAACGTGTTGCTCTTTTAAAGCCCCGTCTTCAGATCTACTCGCTAAATCTCTGATTCGTATGACCAATTAAGGCGCTTGGCTGTATCTTATAGAATGATGAATTATGAAATGGAGGCCGTGGGTGATATTTGGAGAGTTAATGTTGTTTTTCTTAGTTCTTTTAGTTCCATTATTTACTCCTCCACATCTTGTTGTTCTTGCTAATGAAGTTTCAAATACATACAGCATGTAGATCTAGCACATTAAGACTTCATTAATATCTACTAGCAACTGTTTTATGTAAGCATGGGTGGGTGGTGTCTATTCTTTTGACTGTGTGTGTGTGTGTGTGTGTGTGTGAAAGGGTGTGTGTGTGTGTTCGTGTGAAAGGGTGTGTGTGTGTGTTTGTGTGAAAGTGTGTGTGTTTGTGTGAAAGGGTGTGTGTGTGTGTGTGTGTTCATCATGCCAAGGTTGCAGTGACAGCGTTGTTGTTTAACCAGAATGTATTTGGGACGGTGGTCACACAGAAATGTTTGGTTATGAATGTCACCTTGGCTCAGAACGAAGGCTCTCTCTCTCTCTCTCTCTCTCTCTCCTCTCTCTCCCCTCTCTATCTCTCTCTCTCCCTCTCTATCTCTCTCCCTCCCCTCTCTCTCTCCTCTGTCTCTCTCCTCTCTCTCTCTCCCCTCTCTCCTCTCGTCTCTCTTTCTCTCCTCTCTCTTTATCCTCTCTCTCCCTCTCTCTCCTCTCCCTATCCCCTCTCTCTCTCCCCTCTCTCTCTCCTCCGTAACCCCTTTCCATCTCACTGCCCATTACCCCACATCTGTGTGTCTCAAACAGTGACGCACGTACACTTGCAGTTCTCTCTTTCTCTCACACAAGCTGACACACACACAAACACACACGCGCCTGCATGTATCTCTTTCTCTCACAGATGCGGACACACATTCCCTCACACACACACACACAGCCCCTCTAACCCAGGGTCTTAATTGCCTCCTCTGGATGATGACATTGATTAATCCACCAGAATGTTCCAACAGGCTCCCACTAGACTCTCTCTCTGCCCTTTCTCTCTCTCTTTCTCCCTCTCTCTCTACCCCTAGACTATCTCTCTGGCCTCCCTCTACCCCTAGACTCTTTCTGGCCTCTCTCTCTCTCTAACCTCTTTCTGGTTATACCCTTTGGATTATCAGTTGTCAGTTTCTCTGTCTCTCTCTTTCTCTATATATATATTTTTTTGTACTTTGATCCCACGGGACGCACAATGGAGGCTATGGCTAAGGCTGGGGCTGGGCTAAGGGCTGGGGTTGGGGTTGGGGACTAGGGGCTGGGGATTAGGATGCAGGGGATATTTTGGGGGTTGTGGCAGGTCAGGGTTACTGGGGGTCTCACCTCTGGAGAGAGAGAGAGAGCGAGAGCAAATGGAGCTAGGCACAGCTGAGAACACAATGTCTGTCCACAGCCGGTAAATACCCTGTCCCTCCCCAACACACACACACACACACACGTTCAGAGAGATTCCAGTGGGTTCCGTGTGAAGCTGGTCCCAGTTCAAGACCTTACCTGCAGAAGTTCAGAACGGAGGCCCAGAACAAGGGGTGTGTGTGTGTGGCAAACTGATAAGGCAGAGCCATCTTTAAAGTGCCTTGTTTATTACTGCCCCCACCCCTCTTACCTGGGAGGTAATCCGCCTCCCCTTGCCTGTGTATCCCCCCCCTCCCCCTTCCCCCGTTAGATGTTTGTTCGGCTGCTAGTGTCACGGCGAAGCGACTCCACAGGCTCCAAGAGTTCAATGAGAGCCCTGATCCTGCTGGTGCATCGGCATTGATCCCCCCCCCCCCCCCGCCTCTGTGTAACACAGCTAGGTACAAACACACACACACACAGTGGGAAGGGCAGGTATTGCTTTTCCATGGCATGGCGTCAAAGACGAGAGTTTTTTTTTTTTTTTTTGTCAATGCTGCGTGTGTGTTTTTCCGTGCGTGTTTGCGGGTGCAGTTAGGCTGGACTGTCCATCCGGGCTGAGCAGGGAGGGGTCTGTCTCGGCCAGGAGGAGGGCTCGCAGGAGAGGCTGTGCCGAGGCTGGATATTGAGCAGCCGTGGGCTTGTCACTGCCTGAGATTCATGGGCTTCGGGAGGGTTGTGTGTTTACTGCAGTGTCCCCCAAGGCAACACACACACACACACACACACACACAGCACGGGAGACTCTGCTATCAGTCAGCATGCATCCTTCCCTCCCTGACACACGCACACACACACGTGCACCGATACACAACGCACGCACCGACATGCACACGCATCGACACACACGCACACACGTGCGCACACATACACTCTTCCTGCATCCCCACAGTGATCAGTCACAACCATGCAGGGAACTCGGGCTGTAGCTGATAGCATGGGCACGGTTTGGATGTTGCATCCCCCCCTCCCCCCCCCCCCCCCAGGTCACTCCCCCCCGCCAGGGAGCATGGCTTCCCCCCCACTGCAGGTGACCGAGGCAACAATCTGCTTCCCCGCTAATCAGTCAGCTAAACTGACTGTAAAGACTCTAACATCTAACTGAGTGTGATCATCTTGTCCGACTTGTTTCGAGTGTGAACGGCTTCATCTACTGGCTTGGTTTGAGTAAACGACACCTTGTTTGAAGAAATCTTATCCGGTGATTATTTCCTTTTCACCTCGATTTGCTGGAGCATGTTTGCAGTGCTCCAGAGAATGGCAGCACAGGGCAGGGTATAGAAGACTGCTCAGGGCACGCTGGGGTTTAATCACTGGCCCAGCAAGCTGAGGAACTAGAAGAGAGGCTCACTGCTGTACTGGTGAGCGGGCCAAGAGACACTGACATGCCTGGTGAATATTTGATGAGCGCTGTCTTTTGAGTTGGTGTGATACTAGGGGGGGGGGGGGGGAGGATAGCTGGCCGTCAGGGGAGCCCTGACACCCCTCTGAACGGCTGCCCGGCTACCCAGCCGACACAGAGTTTCTCACATCTCCTTGTTGCACCCCCCCCCCCACACACACACACACACACACACACACTCCTTCTATCTTATCCTCCCGTCTCAACCAGTCTTTTGCTCTCCTCCTCTAACCTCCCCTCTCCTTCCATCTCCGCTTCCGTGTCTGTTTCTCCATTTCTCTACCCCCCCATGGACCCCATCTACCCCCCCCCAGGACCCCATCCACCCCCCCATGGACCCCATCTACCCCTTGGACCGCTACCCCTGTCCGTACCCAGCACCCTCGGGGCCAGGCGGAGACTGACGCTCCTTTTACCAGTTCAGTCACACTCACAGGTGGTTCCGAGGGTCTGACGGCTGTCTCACTGTCTCCAGGGCATACTGATTGGAATGGAAACCAGGGCAATTAATAGGACTTTATATTCATGAGAACACGTGGAAATAAATCAAAAGAAGCATTGGCGAATGTTTAATTCAAAGACGAGTTCGCCCGGTCTGAGTGCGGAGAGCGTTGCCGCGGACGCCATCGCCGTCGGACACGCGGACCAGCGGCGCGCCGCCCTCTCATTGGTCGATTTGAATTCCAGAGGCACAGCGAGTGACATTCAACCCCTCGGTGGTGTCGATGGAAATATGGAAATAAAGAAGTGACACAAGGCTTCCTGCTGAATGCCAGACCAAACGTCTGCCTGTGTAAATGGCGTCTGTTTTGGGGGGGGGTCTGTCTGGCAGCTATTCTCTCTTTCTGTCTCTCTTCCTCTCTCTCTTTTCCTCTCTCTCTTAATCTTCCTCTTTATTTTTCTCTCTTTATTTTTTTGCTGTACAAACAAAGCTTGGTCGGATAAATAATCCGACCATTTAAATTACTTTAAATAATAGATTTTTTTTTCTCTTTCTCTTCCACCAAACGCGGACAAATTCAGCTCTCGTGATGGGTGAGAAGGGCCAGGGCACCAAAAAACGGATTACTTGACGCTCCTTCCTCTCTTTCTCTCTCCCCTCCCTCCCGCCCTCCGCCTCTCTCTCTCCACTGCTCTTGTACTTTCTGATTGCGCTCACCCTCCAGAGTTCAGTCTTTGCCAAGCGGAATTCCTGCGCTGATTTTCCCGAGCGTAATTAGGGCGGTGGGATTTGCTTTCTCTTGATTTCCTGAAGAAGAAGAAAAAAAAAAGCGAAGTTACATTGTTCGTCTCAGTAACTTCCTATTCTTAACACATGTCAGTGTGATTATGTATGCAGACATAGAGAGAGCATGGAGCTAAGGGCTTAGAAATGGAAATAGAGGGGGGGGGGGGGGGGGGGGGGAGTGTGAGGGAGCAAAAGGGAGAGAGACATAGAAAGAAAGGAATTGAAAGAGAGTGAAGGGAGGGAGAGAGAGAGAGAGCGCTGAGAGACAGAGAACGCGAGGGAAGGGAAAGGAAGGAGATATCATTGTATGTGTTAGTTATATGACATGTTAGCTCTTGTAAGCTAAGCATCCTCATGTGTGTGTACCTGTGTGAGTGTGTGTGTGTGTGTACCTGTGTGATTGTGTGTGTGTGTGTACCTGTGTGAGTGTGTGTGTGTACCTGTGTGAGTGTGTGTGTGTACCTGTGTGATTGTGTGTGTGTGTGTTACAGAATCCATAGAAAGAGTGAATATCACCGTCTGGCCACATCTATATAAAGCATTGCTTACAATACTAAAACACTTTAGTGTTTGCGTGCGCTACAATACAGCACCTGTCAATACTTGTTTGCTGAATAGGTACAAGCTTATCTCCAACTGGGAAAAGGTTGTCGTTCTTTATCTGCTCTATCTATCTCTGGGAGCGGCTCCATGCGATCCCTAGCGCGCGCGGTGACGAGCAGCGCCGGGATCCAGATAAGAGTTTGCTCCTTCTGAGACAGCGCCGCAGACGCTGGCGTCGCGTTAGAACACATTCGGTCGCTCTTTGTTCGCGAGTGTTCTGTTTTCGGTCTCGTGTGAGGTTATTGTTGGTGCTAGGTGTCGGCAGCCCGGCTGGGGAGTTTCGGGAAGCGACTCTGGGCCCGTTAGACAGGCGAGACGACGCCTCGCGGGATGTGGTGATTAGCGCTACACGAGATGGGGCGTGACGTCATTGTCACGCGGCCTTGTAAGCACGGAGCTGCTACCACAGGAATATGGAGAACTATCTTGACCTCGCCATCACCCCCTACATAGCTGTATACCTCACCATCACCCCCTACATAGCTGTATACCTCACTATCACCTGACTCTCACACCTGCATACCGTTATTCTATCAAGAGTCGTGTCACCTTCCCCATCTAACAGGCAGCAGGAGAGATCAGAGAGGAGACTAAAAGAGAGTATAAGTGTGGGTTTGCATTAGCAATGCAGATGTGTCAGTGTGTGTGTGTGTGCGCGCGTGTCAGTACATTCTCTCAGGTACGGAGACAGAGATGACATTGTCTGCTTTCATCTGCTTCCTTAAAGGTTCAACTCAAGTTTAACAGCAGCCTTTAGTTTCCTTTCTCACCGCGTGGATGGCGTTGACGTTACTCCACGCCTCCTCCTCCTCCTGCTCCTCCTCCTCCTGCTCCTCCTCCTCCTCCTCCTCCTCCTCCTGCTCCTCCTCCTCGCTCTTCCTCTTCCTGCTCCTGCTCCTCCTCCTCCTCGCTCTTCCTGCTCCTCCTCCTCCTCGCTCTTCCTCCTGCTCCTGCTCCTCGCTCCTCCTCCTCCTCCTCCTCGCTCTTCCTCCTCCTGCTCCTCCTCCTCCTCGCTCTTCCTGCTCCTGCTCCTCCTCGCTCTTCCTGCTCCTGCTCCTCCTCGCTCTTCCTGCTCCTGCTCCTCCTCCTCCTCCTCGCTCTTCCTCTCCTCGTCTTTTTCGTTTGTATTCCGGTCAGTTTCTCTGCTCTCCATTACCATGTCTGTGTTGCACTGTCAAGGACAATTATTTGCTCCTAACGGTAGTCGGTCGTACCCTCAACAGGGTTGACGACAAACATTCCTTCCGTCATCCCTCCTGGTCCTCAAAAGTGCATCAAAGTGACATATAAATAAAACCTTTCCCCCCTCTCTGCTCTCTGTCTTGTAGCGTGTAGAAATGACTGCTGGGAAAGACAACATCCACTCCAGTGGGTTATTAAATACCTATTTCCTTTTTCCGGTGCAATGCCAATTTCAATTCTTTCAGAGAAAGGTAAATAATAGTCATTTTGGCGAGCGTCAGCCTGGCCTTCAACCGTGGCTCTGTGGAGTCCAAGACATGCTGAAATGGATGTGTATAGCTGGCCATGGCTATCTGCCATCACCGGCTTTTGTCAGCTCTTCAACACTGAGAGCTCTCAAGGGACGTTGGGGCACAAAGAGAGGAGGGATGAACCGCAGAGAGGCACAGAGTGAGAGAGGAAGAGAGAGAGACAGATCCAGAAGGAAAAAAAAGAGAGAGCGAGAGAGAGGGGGGGTGGGGGGGGGGGGAAGAGAGAGGAAAGGAAAGAGGAAGTGACAGATCAGCTCCTCCAGCAAGCACACAGGTCCACACCGGCCCCCGCCAGCATTATCATCCATAATAACATTCTGCAACAGTTCAATCGCCCCGCAGACAGACAGACAGACAGACGGACAGAGAGACAGCCGCTATCAGTTAGCGGAAGCCTAGGGGGGAGGAGGAGGGTGGTGAGTTCCCCCCAGGTGGCACCGCCTGCCTGCTGCAGACTCTCCACCCTCCTCCTCCGCCTCCCACACGGAGCACCAGCTGTCCATCACTGTCGTTCACGCCGCTTTAATTAGAGTGGGGAGATGCCAATAACGCGGAGGCCAGGCGCATCAGGCCTCTTAGCCCCGCCCCCCTCCCCCCCTCCCCCTTATTTCCCACCCCCCCCCCCCCCCCCCCCCCCCCCCGCCGGAGACGGCCGCCGAATGGGAGAAAAACGCCGTGCAGCAATAAAGACGTATCTAATATAAGAAACCGAAAACACACACCCACACAAGATGCCACACACAAAAAACATACACACACGCACACACACAGCATACACTCGCCCACGCATGGAGACGCACACAGACACAAGACAACACGCATATGCAGACGCACAAAATACCCCAACACGAAATACCCGCCCACAGCACGCCAAAGAAACATGCGCCCGAAACCCCCACACACACACACATCTGCACGCAGCGCTTGAAAACATACGTGTTCGGTCCCTCCGCCGTTTCAGAGATTCTTTGCCGCACCCCTCCCTCCGCCTCCCCTGTCTCAGTGTTGCTCTAGACGGGAGTGCTCAGTGCGTCGCGCCGGGTCCCGTGCAGTGCAGTGCAATCGTAAGTGCGATATCTATATCAGACTCAGGAACAGATGGCGCAAACACGTATCTTTGCCATTCTCGCCGTACGCAAGTAGGGCTAAGGCCCTCGCCCGGAAGCGTTGGCCAAGAGGGCCCCTTGTGTGTCTGTGTGTCTGAGTGTGTGTTTGTGTGTGTGTGTGTTTGGGGAGACAATCTCGATCTACCAGCCAAGCTGTTGAAAGAGGCACCCTGTGGGTTGAGAATCAGACCCAAATCCCGTGGATTGTCTGGTCCCTGTTGGCTTCGTGCGTGTGCACGTGTTTGTGTGTGTGTGTGTGTGTGTTTGTGTGCGTGCATGAGGGTGTTTTTCTCAAGCGACGGCTCGAATTCCCTGCGGCCCACACCTTCCTCTCTCTCCGCCTGTGACAGTCCACCGAGCAGAGAGGGACTGTCAAGTGTGTGTCATTCCTCAATGGCAAATCATCCACCTGATGGAAAGATCTGGAGATGTGTGAGTCAGTTACAGAGGGCTGACAGCCCAGCTCTCCTCTCCGTTACCCAACTGGCATCACGCCCCATGATGCATTTTCAAATGGTTGTTTTGGACGAAGGAGAAAATGAATTGCGGCGTGTCAGACCATGTTTTGAATTGCACCGCGGACCCAGGATGCATATTTCATACAGTTTGCAGCTAGCTTTGCCTGGTTTCAAATGAATAGAGGTCGATGTGTGATTGTATAATGACAGGGTTTGTACTGTGTGATTAATTTTGCACGGTAATTGCATACTTTGTGTCCTTTGTGCTTCTCAGTCCTGAATGTTTTCCGCACCAAATTCAGCGTGAGGTACTGTAGCCATCATGCAAATAGCTTACTTATGCTTCAAATACTATCATTGTGCCATGGCTTGAGGTACTATTTGAAAGACCTCCACTAGAAGTAAATGTATGTGTTTAGGGCCCACACTAGAGTGGAGTTTGAACCAGCCTAGGGATTCCTGCACCAAGTGAAATGTTCCACATGCCATCCCGTAGAAGAGATGATGATCGAGATACTGGATGTAGTCAAGGAAGGACCCGTCGTCTTATCTTAGAGAGGGAGAGAGAGAGGCACGGAGAGGGACGGAGAGAGGGAGAGAGAGGGAGAGAGAGAGGGACGGAGAGAGGGAGAGAGAGAGAGAGAGAGGGACGGAGAGAGGGACGGAGAGAGAGAGGGACAGAGGGAGGGACGGAGGGAGGGACAGAGGGAGGGACAGAGGGACAGATGCTCATTTAAATGACTTTTTTTCTCATCTGGTCCTTTAACGGGAGTTGTCTATTTAATAAGAGGGAAAAAAGTAAACTTTTCCTTTTGATATTTGAAACAAAAGTTCAAAGCTCGGACTCAATTCCCAAGTTAAGAGTGTTGTAGAGAGAAGGATTTTTTAAAATATAATTGAGATTGCTGATGTCTTTTAAGTCTGCTTCATTTGCATTATTGTTGTGTGTCTCTTGTAGGTTGAAGAGCTTAAATGAAACCATTCATGTTTTTGTTTTTTAAGAGCATAAAACATGGTGTCTAACTCAAGTCAATCTACACTGATTTTCTGGTTCTTTAAACAATTATACACATTTGTATTTGATAGCTTTTTAAGCTTGTTTAGAGATGAAAAATGGCTGTCAGCCTAGCCTTTAGGTCTTAGAGCGGGTTACCCATCATTGAGCATGGTCCTCAAACCACCTACCTTACGCTACCCTTTGACCTCTGTCGGAAGTTGACTTATCTGAGGTGAGATACGAACCCCAAAAACATGCAAGAGAAGCTTGAGTTTAACCAGGCTGACTAACCAAGCTTGGCCATGTGTGGTGGTGGGTTTAACAGGGTCTCAGAGCCCTCCCATATTCCCTTTCTTTTGCCTGCAGCTGTCGATAATATATTCCTGACGCACAATCATTTAAATAGCCCATCCATTTGTTCAGGAGACAATTGATTTTCTCTATCCTCATTCCGATTAGTCACATTCTCTATCTCTAGAGCCATTTGCATTCGTCACGTTTTAAAAACCATGAAGGGGGTGCTTAACACACATTATGGAGAATAATCTTCTTTCATTCACAGGTTTAATCTGAATAGTAGTTTAGCCATCGACAAACAGCGTGTCGATAAGCAATTCATCACTGATTATGATGCTGTGTTAGGAAGGGCCGCAATTTCTTTGAATTCAGCCACCCACAAACGGATTCTAACGCCGTCCCAACCACCATGTGTCCCTCCCAGGTCTTTATCCAGCCTGTCCGACGACAACGAGGAAGCCAGGGCCAAGTATCTCTACCACCAATGGGTGGAGCTGGGTTTGACGGACGTCCAGCTGTCCAACTACAGTGTCCTGCTCAGCCTCCCTGGCCCCTCCCCCAGCACCTTATTGGACAGGAGCAGCCAGCAGTGTTTCCTGCCCAGCGGAGGCCTGTGTGACCCGCGAGGTCGTAGCCCGTCACCGGAGCAACGGTCTTCGTATGCCGCGTACTCCACTGTGGGGAGCCTAGAGGTACCCTCACCACACACCCCTCCTAAACGCCCAACACGGACTGACTTTTCCTTGCTGTCTTTGTTTCAATCCCCATGAATCTATACATTTACATTGAGTCATTTAGCAGACGCTCTTATCCAGAGCACAAGGACACGTCATTTTTCACGACCGGGAATCGAACCGGCAACCTTCTGATTAATAGCCCAATTCCATAACCACTCAGCCATCTGACCCCCTATAGCCATTTGAGAATAAGCTAGATATTAGCTAGCCCCTAAGAACAGTACTGCATTCTTACTTCCAGCTGGCTCCTAGATATACAACATTGTGGGTGTTGATATTTCCAGCTAGCTCCTATAGATATGCAGGACTGTGGGTGTTGATATTTCCAGCTATCCCCTCGACACAGCACTGTGGGTGTTGATGATTCCAGCGCGGCTGTACCTTGCTTCTTACCCTCTTGAGGGGACTCTCGTGGTCTTCATGACCTTTGCCCTCCCCGCTGCATTCAGTTCACTTTGTTTAGCATCACATTCTCTTTCACTGCACAGGGCCGACGCTGAAAGGTCACAGCCAAAAGTTCAAGACTTTAAAATGTTAGAGTTCACACATGCTCCCTTTTTCCCTCCCTCCCAAGGCATCCCTGAACCAGACGCATAGCCCTCTTCGCTCATCCCCCCCTCCCCCCTTCGCTTCCATCTACCTATTTGTCGAATTGGAGAGTTATACGACCGCAAACTCACGACGCACAGCCGACCAAAACCCATCCCTGTGTACACACACGTTATTATGCAAGTCTGTCTATTGCAGACATAAGACATATAGATGTTCTATATTTAGAGGTATTTTTGGGGCCCTGGGGGGGGGGGGGGTTATATAGTGTTTGAAGGACATGCATGTTATCCCCTGGAGCCTCTAGCAGCCTCGGTGCAGAGGAAGCAAATAAATACAAAAGTTTGATGACACTCACAAACACCAAGTCTCGCCATATCCGTAAGCCACATCTGACTTCCTCCAAAAGCATGGGTCAGAGTGATCCATCACGGGCTGTTTGAGCGCGCTGCCTTGAATTAAACTGTGCCTGCGATATCTAAACATCAGTTTAGGGAAACAAATATGGCGTGTGTGATGGATGAAAGGGCTGGGGAGTCTGGGTAATGGGCTCTGCAGCACTGCTACGACGCGATGGGACCCCTGAGTCTAGCGGGGAGCGAGAGAGAGAGGGAGAGAGAGAGGGGAAGAGGGGTCACGTGGATGTGAAGTCCTACTTTTCCCTGCAACCCAGCATCACTCTGAAAAAGCGAAAGATGAAGTATATGAAATGTTGATAAATGAAGCCAAATTCACTCAAGGAGTCTCGCATAACATAGAAGTAGCAGCTATCAAAGTATGAAGATGTTAACGGTACTTACAGTATCTTTGGAGAGAAAGACAAACTATAAAACACTACAATCATAACCGTTTATTTGACACAGTATAGAAATTAGCAGCAACATTTGTACTATGAAAATATTTTGGTCCTCCGATCATTAATTTCAGATTTAACGCCCACGTGTTCTCTTTCATCTCTACAGCACCTCTCTCTCTCTCTCTCTCTCCCTCTCTCTCTCTGTCTCTCTCTCTCTCTCTCATCATCAATTTTAGATTTGCCCCTTGGAGAGTAAAAGTGTTTGGCAAACTCTCAATAATTCATGACGATTAGGCCTTGTTACACCTCTCTTTATGATTAATGTCAATACATTTTATTGTTATGCTAGGAGTTGTCATTCCATTTATTCCAACAGTCAGACTGGAGGATTTCAAGATGATTCATTATTTGTGTGTGTAAGAGTGAGCGTGTGTAGAAGTGTTTGTGTGTACGAGTGTGTCGAAGTGTCCATCAAGAGTGTGTGTGTGTTTGTTTGTTGGTGTATTGTAGGTGGGATCTCGTTAAAGTGTGTGTGTGTGTGGCATGTGTCTGTGTACACATCCCTCTACAGTACAATTGACATTCAATGAGAGGAAATAGAATTTAGCCTCATTGTCACAGGATTTGCCGTCCCCACCCTCTTCCTCGCTAGTCATAATATGGGATCCTGATTGAGGCAGCAATTCAGCTACTTGACATGATAATAGTTAATTATTGGGGGGATTTTCGCTGTCTTCAATCAGTGTGACGAGGAAACAATAGGAGCATCTCCCATTTGTCTACCCAGCAGCCAATCAGCAGCCAGGCAGCCGCCAGGCAGCAGCCAGTCAGCCCACAGCAAGCACGCCAGCAGAGGATATAGAGGAAGCGCATACAAGAGAGAACATTCCTCTGCTGTGCAGGAGCACTGTGCTCAGTACGCCAAGCCACCTCGTTCATTTCATTACCCCGGGAAAGAATGAGCAGGAGAGAAACGGAGAAAGGGAGAGACAGCGAGATGGAGAGAGAGAGAGGAGAGAGAGAGAGAGAGGAGAGAGGGAGAGACAGCGAGATGGAGGGAGAGAGAGAGAGGAGAGAGGGAGGAGAGAGAGAGGAGAGAGGGAGGAGAGAGAGAGAGAGGAGAGAGGGAGGAGAGAGGGAGGAGAGAGGGAGGAGAGAGAGACGAGAGAGAGACGAGAGAGGGAGGAGAGAGAGAGAGACAGGAAGAGGAGAGAGAAAGAACGAGAGAAGATCTCAGTCAGTCAGACAGAGGGGTAGAAATCCTTCTGTATTCCAATTTGCCCGCGTCTGTTCCGTGGAGTTTAACAGAGGACTTTTATGATGCAAATGCCGACAGGGGCGATAAATCTCTCCCCACTCCCCTGGTCTCCCAGATGCAAACGAGATGTACTCTCCTCGCACGCTCCTCGTCTCCACTCACCCCCAGGCCACATGAAAAATGAATTGAGTGCAGGTGATGCGGCGAGAGAGAGAGAGAGAGAGAGAGAGAGAAGGGGGGAGAGAGAGAGAAGGGGGGAGAGAGAGAGAGAGAGAGAGAGAGAGAGAGAGAGAGAGAGAGAGAGAGAGAGAGAGAGAGAGAGAAGGGGTGGAAATTGAGAGTTGGAGAGGGAAAGGCAAAAAAGAACCGAAGAGAAGGAGAATCACACTCAGAAATAGCATTGCGACTTTGAATCCTCTTTCAACTCCTGTGACTTCTCCCTCTCCCTGAAATGCTCTGGCTGCCAGAAGTCTGCTCACATCCACCGGGCCGTCAACCATTACAGTACCGTCCACCTCCACAGACAGCAGGCTCTGATTGGAGATGCTTTTTACTACTTGATTGCATTTATTATTCCGATTCCAGACCAGAACATTTGTGGCTTTCGGAACTGTTGTTGAGTTTATGGCTGACACCTATCTCTCTCTCGCTCTCTCTC
The DNA here is from genome assembly GCA_023658055.1 of Thaleichthys pacificus. Taxonomy (NCBI): domain Eukaryota; kingdom Metazoa; phylum Chordata; class Actinopteri; order Osmeriformes; family Osmeridae; genus Thaleichthys; species Thaleichthys pacificus. The sequence goes on along the minus strand of CM042878.1, from coordinate 4,036,402 downwards.
TCGCTCTCTCTCTCTCTCTCTCTCTATCCCCCTCTCTCTATCCCTCCCCCCCCCCCCCTCTCTCTCTCTCTCTCTTCCCCCCCCCCCTCTCCCCCTCTCTCTCTCTCTGTCTTGCAGGCCGAGGTGGTGGATGTGCAGTATGGAAGTCTGGAGGACATAAGGAGAGTCAGCGCCGCCATGAATGTCACCAAACAAATTGCAGTTTTAAAACTCGGACAAGCACCCTTACTTTACAAGGTAGGATCTAGAGCCATCAAGCATGTTGTGGGTAAACTGGATTATCAGTGAAATACGATGTGTTATACAACATGTTGTGGCCGTCTGACACAACTCACAGGACAATGTCCTCAGCTCAATCCTCACCAACATCATCAAACTCGAAAAAGCAAGAACAATTTTTCCTCCACAAAACTTTTTTTCCACTAAACTTCCTTCTCAAGTGGCAACAGGAGCAATACAGTGAAAGTATTCAACACACAGCGATTAAAGCTAATTTTACAGAAATTGAAAGTCATATCCCATAATGTAAAATTCATCAGAAACCCATCTAGCGTCAGTGGCTAATTGGTTCGAATGGGATGACTGGTGTTCATGGCTTATTATAGGAAAGGAGGCTAAATGTAGATTGATGATCCCTGGCCTCCCTTAGCAATGAGGCATGTTTGAACTGTGAAGGTGACTGGTACCATAGTTCCATGGTCTGGAAGCAGGAGGACTGGATGTTGTTTAGCAACTGACTTCACCGGAAGCACACACACACTTATTTCCGCTTGGCATCTCTGTCATTCAACCCACTCATTCCAATTAGGTACCCGTCAATGGCTACACCCCGGTAATTACATTCGCTGTTATTTTTTCCTCATGGTAATATAAGCCAATGGCCGCAGTTTGATTAACTCTAAGTGTTATTAAACCTATTTTGTGTCCTGTCCGTCTCGTAATGGAACATATTGTTTTCGGTACCAAACAATTGCTACGTTGATTTGATTAGACTGTGTACTACCTCATGTAGCGGCTCATAATCCAGTCACTCATCACAGCCTCTCTAACACCTCAGTAATACATACTTGTCACCTCCATTTTTCCTGTGATCATTCCACTTACCACAATGTTGTTGTTCTTGTGGCGGTTGACAACCTCCAAGAGGACAAAGCCTCGACCGGTCCGCACAAGAAAGTAGGGCCCTTAAAGTCGAGCGCTCACGCGCAGCGTGGATGTTCACCTCCCCCTCGGTCCATCTTCCTGGGCGCCAGTGAAATGTTTCACTGTTTCATGTTTGGTTGTTACCGGGAGATTAGGGATCTGAAGCTCTTCGTAACCATCTCAGTGAATCTGTTTACCCTGAGAGTCTCGTTGAGCAGCTATTTGCATGGAGTACCTTGATTTAATCTGTTTCCCTCCCGACACACTGTTTAGATGTCTGTTTACTCAATATGCCCCCAATTGTTGGCTGTTTGTTTGTATCCGGAATCTCAATCATACTTTATTTGCTTTGTGTCGTCTCCGATTTTAACCGACAAGTGGCGTACTTTTGATGGATGAAGTAGGACATCCTGTTTGTTATGAGGTTTGTTGAATATTGGTTTGTGTTTGTTTTAGAATACACAGCTGGTTATGTTACCTTGGTGACATGGAGTGGTTATAAAACTGTCCTGGTTAATGGTATTATTATTTTTTAATAGTTACAATTGTTGTATGTATTAAGTTGTGAAAGCATAGCTTAGCAAATTGGAGCCTGAATTCATTTCTGGCATCAATTAGAGAGCTTTCATGTCTGGACTGAAATAGATGGTTTTGCCTTCTCGTTCATGGACAGTTTTTAAGCCATTGAATGCAATTAAAGACAGAACTTGGAACAGTAACAGCAGGCTGTCACTTGGAATTTCAACAGGTTCCAAGTGAACCATGGGATCAACTAACGTGATCAGTACATGTTCCCGTGTACTGATACCGTTCTGTGAGGCAGTTCACTGACGAATGCCATAGTAACGATTCGTCTTGCCATTTCAATGGGAAATACTGCCCATTTAATTATATCTGTCGCTAGTATTGAAGCCTCAGGTCAGTAAACATGCCGTCCTTCAAATATGTTGCCCACCTGCCCTCCGCCACTGTTCCCGGTGAAGGACAAGCTGCTGATTAAAAAGAAAAGAAGGTCCTTGACTTCCTGTCTCGTATACAATAAAACATACAGTGCATTCCCGCTCATAAAGATCAAGGGCATCGCCTTGGAAACCCAATATTAAAGCGAAGCACAGGAGTCGTGCGGGGTGGAGTGCGTGGGCTTGTGTTGTGTCGCAGCTGCGACCCCCCTGAACGTGCAGGCACAAGAGTGGAGTTACGTAACATCGAATCATCCTTCACGATGCTTCCCGTGTGAAAGCTCTTCAGGGTGGATAATCACATTGTTAACCCCTTTTGAGGTCCGTCATGCATATACAGAACATGTAGGCTACGGAACTGTCAACGATGGGATTCCCCTGCCTGGATAGTTACTGTGTTTTTCTGGGGTTTGATTTCTCCCCCCCCCCCCCCCCCCCCACATCACAACAGGTAGCCTATACCCTATGGTATGGTACCTCTGATTTAACTTGTTCTATGACGGTGCACGCAGAGTTACCCCAACACACGATAGCATGGAGCATACGGAGGGGGATTTGACCCTGCAACCTCTTGATCCGCTGTCAAAAGCTCGCTGAGCTGAAGTGAATTGAAATAAAAGGACGATTTAGTGGAAGAGCTGAGGAGCCGTCCTGGGCTGAGCATCGCGATGTGGCTAACCCTGTGTGGGAGCTGCCAGTCTGCCCGTGAGGCCAGTGAAGTAGGGAAGAGACGTGTGGAGAGGACACATGCTGCGTTTAACAGGCTGCTTTTATCTGAAGTGGGTTATCAGCACCTGGAGTGGGCTTTCAGAAATAAACCCTGCCGTTCCTCCACAGTTCCAGAGCCAAGACTTCAAATGTATTTGAACGTCGTCAAGGACCAGTACCTTAAAGCACAGTGCTGTTAAGGGAACAATCCAGTCAGATAATATATCCATATTTATTTCAGCAGAAAGCGTGAAGAAGCTAACTCAACAACCCCAACGTAGATGAGAAACACTCAACTTTCAAATCTGGGAATGTGTACAACAAAGAGGCATTTGTTATGTGAGCTGGAGTGTACTTTGCCATGTTTATTCATTTTTCATATCAAAGTGAAGTTGTAACTGTGATTTGACCTAGATGTACCTATTCTACCTCAGGCTCTGCACCTCAGGCTTAGCCCTGAATGTGTGCTACCATCAAGCGGTTAGGGAGTCGGGCTATTAATCAGAAGGTTGTTGGTTCGATTCCTGGCCGTGCCAAATGACGTTGTGTCCTTGGGCAAGACACTTCAACCTACTTGCCTCGGGGAGAATGTCCCTGTACTTTACTGTAAGTCGCTCTGGATAAGAGCGTCTGCTAAATGACTAAATGTTATGTAAATGTATAAAATGACCTCTTCTGTGTGTCTCCACAGCTCTCCCTCTTAACGGACCTGGGTTTCGGGGGGGTTCTGGTCTACGTTGACCCCTGTGACAGCCCCTTGGACCAGAATCAGAAGCACACACAGGCATTTGGGGTCACCCTGAATCCAGGGGGGGACCCCTCGACCCCAGGGTACCCCAGTACAGGTGAGAAGAAGCCCCTTATGTCAGGGTTCTCCAATCCTGGTCCTCGAGGGGCCGCTGTCCTGCATGTTTTAGATGTTTCCCTGCTCCAGCACACCTGTTTCAAATGAATGGGTCGTTATCAAGCTCTGTGGAAGCCGGGTAATGACCATTCGTTTGAATCAGGTGTGCTGGAGCAGGAACACATCTAAAACATGCAGGACAGCGGCCCTAGAGGACCAGGATTGGAGAAGCCTGCTTTTATGTGGTCTGTATGTGTTTACGTTGTTTTCCATGTCTTGGTTACAGTGTACTTCCTGGTTCGTCTGATGGGAGCATGCATCTTTCATGCATCTTCTGAGGCTCTGAGCCAAAACACTGTAAACCTATCTGTGCACATATCATGGCTGCGGTTCGACTGGAGTTAAATGTTCTCCCCATAATGGTGGACCTCTTTACCCCCCACGTTTTGCTCCTACTTCCTGTTCCTCGCTCTTTCTGGCCAATGGGGATTCCACTTCCTGACCTGTCTGACCAATGGGGACATGTCATTACTGCAAAAGTACCTTTGTCCTATTAAGAGTTCCAGAACCTTGGTGGCAGGACCCAGTAGGGGCTTGGAACAGATGTCTGGACAGATGCTGGTGTGAGTGTGTGTGTGTGTGTGTTGGTCTTTAGGTGTGTGGGTCTGCCTGTGTGTGTGTGTCTGCCTGTGTGTGTGTCTGTGCGTGTCTGTGCGTGTCTGTGCGTGTCTGTGTGTGTCTGTGCGTGTCTGTGTGTGTCTGTGCGTGTCTGTGTGTGTCTCTGTGTGTGTGGACAGATGCTGGTTGTCTGCTCTCTCACCAGTAACACTGGTAGTTGTGTCCCAGTGCACTCTCTGGAAGATGAGCACAAGATATGAAAGGACATATCATAACTCACCCACGTAGCCATGCTCCAATACTTCTAGTCCTGCAACATAGACGCTGCAGTGCACAGAACACACTTTGATTGTTTCAGTTCATAACTTTATATAAAGACAGATATTTAGAATTAAATATCTAGAATTAGGATTGCACTTTCGTGCAATCCTAATTCACTTCATTCTGACATTTAATTATGAACATAAATTAGCATACATCATTCATTTGGCCTGTAGTTAAAAGTGGGAGGAGAAAAAAAAAAAAATTATACAAGACAAGCAGCCAAACACATTTTAAAATAAGACATGAACAAAACAATTAAGAAAATTACATGGGGAATTAAATTGATGACATGACACATGCCACGCTAATCAAATCCAAGATAGCTGTGTATGCTAGCACTACGAGTGCTAAAACCCTCTGGGACCTTTGAGGAAACGTCTCTACCTGGTTTCTCAAAAGCGGTTTTCTCAAGAGTACTTTTGTCGTACGGGTAAATAGTCGGTGTTGTCATTCAGCAGTTGTGAATTACAGTTATTTTCCCCGGGTTTTGACTTCATTATTCATCCGCTCCCTGCGCTGGTTTTAATTGGCGCCTTCCTTGTAGCATTATCTGTGCTTCATACAGCCACACTGAGGCCTGCTGGGACAGGCAACCAGTAACAAAGCTGTGCCTTCTAAAACATGCTGTTTTCTGCGGCCTCCCGCTCATACAAGATATCTGCTGTGGTATGCTCAGAGGGATGGTGTGTTTCTGTGTGTGTGTGTTTGTGTGTGCGGGCAGGAAAGGCGGAAAAATTGAGATGCGAACTGCCAAAGACCCTACCAAGCAATACTGTTTGCTTAGATACCAGCAGCAGGTGTTCTGTGGCCTAGCTGGGCTTCTTTGGCATCATGCTGGACTGGAGCCTTTGTCCTCTGGGAAGCTCCAGCTTGGCTTTGATGTACACGGGATTGTTTTATTCTGTGGTATATATATACATATATATGTAGGGCTGTTGGGTGGGCTTTTAACGTACATATATCCCACAGAAAAAACGTTATTCCATGTGCTCTGCTTACTTGATGGCGTGTCCACCAACGGTTTGAGACCCAAACTCCACGTCCCCATGACAACTGACAACATGTTGGATATTCCATGTGGACAATCTGTCTGTGTGCTCGGTTGAAGAAAAAACAACACGACTGGGGAAAACCAGACATGTTGCAGGCAGACAATGTTAACCACCGTGTTGTCGTCACGCAAACATCCCTTTTTCACATGCGGGTGGTTAATTGATTTGGCAGTTTTGAACGGAAGCCTCTTGTCTTGTGCCAGGCAGCGGACCCCGGAAGCCAAGCAATTTCCTCGTTAATTTTTATTTAGTCGCCATGTTATTTGTGTTGTTTGCCTTTTGATGAATTTCCCTAGCTCTGTTTACTCAAATGATGACCGCTTCGGGGTCAAGACTGAGGAATGCCGAGCGCGGAAGCTGAACACACGTTGATAGATGACGGTCGCGTGGCTCCGAGTAGAGGGTGTGTGGGCAGGGTGGCGGGCGTCCGCGATTGCATAACTGCATTAACCTTTAAAGTGCATCCCCGCCCCCCCCCCCCCCCCCCCCCCGCCCCCCCTATCGTAAAGAAAGCGACGGCTCACGAACGGAGACGACTTCAAACCATTTGTACATGTTAATTCTTGCTCTCTGACAGGTGGATCTATTCACACGGAAGAGAATTGCCTCCCCTGGGTTATTTTGAAAACCTCGCCAAAGTCAAAAGAAGCCTTTGAATAGAAATGTAGTCATTTGCATATTGATTTAAACGCCGGGCGGCCGCGGGGACTGATGTCGGAACCTTTAATGAACAAATGGTTGCCGCGCATGTCCTCGGTGGCGTGTCATTCACGACTGTCACCGCGCGTCGCGTGTCCCCCCCGGCCTGTGTCGGAGGAGTCCTCTGGGCCACCGTAGACGCTCCTCCCTCCCTCCAGCCCAGGATGTGAAATCGAAACAGGATGGAGCGGAAGAGAATACAAATGTTTCCCATCTCCTTCGGGTTCTCCTCGTTCCTGTTAACACACGTGGGCTCTGAAGGATTTCGTCACGCCCGTTCCTCTTCTTTATTTGTTGAGCGCTGGAGGAAGGCGGAAGAGATGTATGTGTGAGTCCAGTTCTCTCAGGAGTTCGACCCGAGCATTAAACACAGTGCCAGAAGCGACGGTAATTAGCACATCAGCTGCAGAGGATCTCTCACAGGTTTAGAAATGTAAACTTCTGAGAAAGAAGAAGAAGAAGAAGAAAACAAAAAGGGTTTTAGGCAGAATTGTAGTGTGAGGTTCATAGTTAAACATGTGAAACTTTCTTCTGTGGTTTTATACGACAGGAGGTTTATCCCCGGCCCCCTGCCAGTACACGGTGTTGCATCAAGCAGGACACACACACACTACAGTGTTTAGTGAAACAGTGCTCTGGTGACACTTTCAAGGCTGTATATGTTAAGTGGGGTGCAACATTCTAAAGTCGCCCCACCACTTTTTTCTTGAAGCAGTTTGCAAGCATTGCTGTACTTAATTGCCTACTTTAAGAAACAACAATGCAGCTCAAAGCTAGCTCCATTTGCATCTGTGGGAAGGGGTTGCATAATGCATTGAGGTTAAAGCTTTTAGAAGCTCTCCCATTTGATTTATTAATGCCTCTTCAGACTCGAAGGTGCAGGGTTTTAGATGGGAGAGCTAGCTAGGTAGATATCCCAGTTATGCACAGCTACAGTAGCTAGAAGCTAACCCAGGTCCACAAAACTAGCTAGTGGCTAACCCGGGTCCACATTGCTGACTTAATAAGTTTATCCCGGGTCCTCAGAGCAAGCTGCCTCAGCTCAACACAGACTAGATATCTGGGACGGTTCAACACAGACTAGATGTCTGGGACAGTTCAACACAGACTAGATGTCTGGGACGGTTCAACACAGACTAGATGTCTGGGACGGTTCAACACAGACTAGATGTCTGGGACAGTTCAACACAGACTAGATGTCTGGGACGGTTCAACACAGACTAGATGTCTGGGACGGTTCAACACAGACTAGATGTCTGGGACGGTTCAACACAGGACTAGATGTCTGGGACGGTTCAACACAGACTAGATGTCTGGGACAGTTCAACACAGACTAGATGTCTGGGACGGTTCAACACAGACTAGATGTCTGGGACGGTTCAACACAGACTAGATGTCTGGGACAGTTCAACACAGACTAGATGTCTGGGACAGTTCAACACAGACTAGATGTCTGGGACAGTTCAACACAGACTAGATGTCTGGGACAGTTCAACACAGACTAGATGTCTGGGACAGTTCAACACAGACTTCGGGACGACCACGGGACGATAGACCATAAGAACATAAAGTGCATACACCAGTGGTTCAACACGTTTACACACAAGGCTGGTGAAACATATCACATTTAGCTCTAGCCCCCATTGTTTTGAGCCCCACGACTGTATGGATTACTTCAATAGTGTTGCAAATAACCTAGACCCATGTCAAAATGCAAAAACACAAGAATTTACATTTTGGGACAGGTCAAGTTCAGTTTGGGACGGTTCATTTTGCACGTCGGGACGGTAGGCTACTGGGACAGTGAGGAAAACAGTGAGTTGCGAGCCGTGCCTACATGGTTTCTAAACGGTGTGCGAAGATTCTTGCGTCTAGTCTTTTTTTTTTTTATCCATCTGATAAATGCACGTTTTGGACATTTCATTCCAGGTGTGGAGACCTGACTTTTAACCCTAAATCGTCATCATCAACTCTACATGGCAAGCTGTTTAACCACCATTAGTGTGTTCTCCTTCATTTTTCATTACACATCCTACCCCCATTTACATATGCTAACGGGAAAGCCTACTAGAGCTGATTTACTGCACCGGTGTAACCGTTTTTATTGAACTCCTAAACTCACAGGGGGCTTTTAGTGAACGACCAACCAACAGCTCTCTTCCTTAGCGTTTTAACCTTGGTTTAAACTGGTATTCCCTACATTGTTGCCTCCATTCTACCGTTAATCCAACTGAACATCAAATGTGTAGTCAAGCCTTAAATTGCCTTCCCAATCCTAGCCCTCTCTCGGCTCGCCGGCTATTGAAGCAATAATAGACATGCAAATAGCCCACTGGCACCATGTGCATCCTGTCAGGGAGAGACCGGCAGACCACGTGGAGCTCAGTCAATAACATTATGGAAATGTCGACGGATCTCCTCGTCGCACTGTTTGAGTTTCATAACAACACAGTCAGGGATATGAGGACGACAAGCAAGTTAGGGAAATGACATGGACAATGCCGGGTGCCAGGCGCCCGCGAGCCCCGTGCTTGTGTTGTCACAGTCGGCTTCGCTCTGCAACTGTGTCGTGGGAGGTTATCATGACGTTCTCTGCAGCTCTATTTGAATGTGGGAGTCAGGTGGCTGAGTGGTGAGGGAGTCGGGCTAGTAACCAGAAGGTCGCTGGTTCGATTCCCGGCCGTGTCAAATGACGTTGTGTCCTTGGGCAAGGCACTTCACCCTACTTGCTTCGGGGGGAATGTCCCTGTACTTACTGTAAGTCGCTCTGGATAAGAGCGTCTGCTAAATGACTAAATGTAAATGTAAATGTATTTCTGTCTCATAGATCTCTCTCTCTCCCCCCCCCCCCCCCCCTACATTTTCTTTATAAATCTACCCATGAAACAGCCACTGAAACAGCAACTGGAATGGGTTTTGAATGAAAAAAAAATATATAGCTTAATCTTATGAAGCCGACACACCTACCCAGTTTGAGCTTATGTAGAAGCAGACTGTACATTCAAAACAAGTAGCTTCATCCGAGACTAATTAATCAAGGCACAAACAACATAATGACTTGATCTTTCCAATGAAAGGAAGCGATAATAGAGATGAATAGCAGTAAGTAGAACGTGTTTACTTAATTGCGTTTGATAATCATTGCCGCTCTCCAGACAGTTGTTGTTGTATCGGAAAGGTACACTGACAATGTCTTTGTCTCAGACAGCTGTCCAATGGGGAGGTAGGAACATCTGGGCCGGCCTGAGCAGGTATGCCCTGGAGGGGAGCAGGAATAGCTTGGCATGGAAAGCGTCCTCCACAGTTGCTACTGCTCGCTGCACATTTTTCAATGTTTTTCTTGTTTTTTGTTGTTGTTGTGTTTTTATCTAGTTATACAACAGGATCAGAAAAAGATAGTAAATGAACTGTTGATACATGCCATGTGCTTGTTTTCCTCCTGCGAGGAGGAACGTTGGAGGGGTAAACAACGAAGGGAACATAATCCTCCCAGTATTTACCACCAGCATCCACTTCTCTTCCAATTAAGCCGTTATTCCCCCTCCCCCCCGCCTCTGGCCATTGGCCCCTGTACTTCCTCAGAGACGTGACCATAGTTTAGCCCTGGCAATTGGAGAATTGTATTACCAGACAAGGATTTGTTGTGACTTCCCTCACGGTGTGTGGACAGGGTTTATATGAGTGTGAGAAATAAGGAGGGGGGTGGGTGGGGGGGGGGGATCTCAGATTCTCTTTTCTCTTTGTCTTTGACTGTAGAGGGACAGGAGGACTGGCTGGTTAAAGTGTGTGTGTGTGTGAGTGTGTGTGTGTGTGGGGGGGGGGGTTGCTGGAGGCAGCAGGCAGCCTCTTTGTGCCCTTCTCACATGGCACGGCACAAACGGATATGCTAAGCATCGGCCCGGTTGTCAAAGACCTGGAAGGGAGAACGGCCATGTTCATTGTAGTCTGATACAGTTTAGCACCTCAGCGTCTGAGCAGGTCAGAGTCCTCAGGGCCAGCGGCTGTTGTGAGGGAGATGAGGCTTGCTTTACGAGCCCAGGCTGGGCCGTGCTGGCTAGGGCCAAGTCGACAGGGCCAATCAGGGCCGGGCTCCGGGCGGGAGAGCCCTGAGGCAGAGGGGGCCAGCCACAGTGTGTTAACCTTCAACAGCAAGCCCACAGTGTTGGTAAAGCCTGAAGGGTTTGAGCAGAGTGCAGGGATTATCTGTGAACCTATCAATGACACTCTGGCCGGGTAGTTCCAGTATGATTGTAGGATCGCGGATGTGAGGACCTTTCTGGGGAAAGAAATCACCTCGAACCACACCGAATACCTGTCATCACAGTCAAGTAGGTTTCCTCTGCTGTCAAGGATGTACATGGATGCCATGGAGTCACAAGCTGTCAGTTCAGTGTGACGTGCGCAAACCCAAAATGGAGCATTTTGACTGGTGATACACTCCTATATAGTACTACACGCCCTCCTTCCAACCAGTTAAATTGTGTATTTTACGTTTCTCTGTTTAGGTATGTCTATAAAACTAGATTTTTTCCCCACCTCTGAATATAATCTGCACATACTGCAGAAGTGACCGGTGTGCCCCTGTGGTTCTCGTCTCTACTGAGGCGGAGGGATGTTTTGAGTTCTGACCTTTTCGTTACCACATCCATGACCTGAATTATACTCGACACCCTTTAGTCCAGTGTTCAATGCTAGTACCATGCCTGGCTACCTTCTCTCCTAGATCTAGGGAACTGACCTTTGCCAAGTCAAGCTGTCTGTCCTTCAGAACCCTTCCCATCTGAGACAAACACCGACAAAATGGTGGGCAACAGCCATCTCATATCTTTCGTGACGGATTGTTGATAACGCCATAGCTGCAAAAGAAAAAGTGGGGATGTGTGTGTGTGCGCGTGAGCGTGCACCAGTGTGTCATGTGCCGTTTACTAGGATGAAGTAGCGTTCCCTAACCCTTGTAGAATACTCACAGCAGCGCAGCGAACACTGAACCTTCGCTTTTTTTCTCCTACCTAATTATACGATCTTTTATCTGAGTTACTTCATTGATCTTTTGCTCATTTACCCAGCTCACTTCCAGTTAGAGGGAGTTGGGGTGCACCCCTGTGCATCCGCTCATTCTGTACCTTAAACCCCCTCTAGGAGTATGCTCTTATTGAATATCTGTCGCACAGCCAATCCTCAGTGGTGTCACTACGTAGTCAGCCAATCCTCAGTGGTGTCACTACGTAGTCAGCCAATCCTCTGTGGTGTCACTACGTAGTCAGCCAATCCTCTGTGGTGTCACTACGTAGTCAGCCAATCCTCTGTGGTGTCACTACGTAGTCAGCCAATCCTCAACGGTGTCACTACCTAGCCAGCCAATCCTCAACGGTGTCACTACCTAGCCAGCCAATCCTCAACGGTGTCACTACCTAGCCAGCCAATCCTCAGAGGTGTAACTGACAGCACATATTCTAGCCCATTAAAAGCCCATATCACCATAACGATTCCCTCACAGAAGATAAAAAGAAATACTTTGAAATCAACTCTGCCACAACTAGGTCATTACAAAGATAAACATTCAACAAAAACCAAAGGTTTGAATTACTGAACAGTAACCCAGTAGAAGGATATGCTGCTAACATGTACAGTAATATTTTGTTTTTTTTGACAGCTTTTTGTCTCGAGCAACTCATTGTTGCTCTAGACAGTGACATTGTTCAAACCTTAGCGGTGATATTTGTGTGCGTGGATACGATGCTTTTAATGGGTCTTTGCTACCCCAAACAGAGAGCCCTCGAGGGGGGTGGGGGCCCATTAAGCTATCATTAAAACCACATCATCATTAAGAGAGGATTTGCAAATCCCCAGCCCCGCTTCCCCACTCGCATCACACGTGCATCAAAACACAATAAAAGTCAATTAAAACACAATGTCATTTAACGACCCCTATGGAGGACCGAGCAGTGGTCCCCAGCTCAGGTGTGTTTTTTTTGGAGAGCGTGGCGTCGGCCGAACTTTCGAAGGAGCCATTTTGTGTTTGACCCAGCGCTGACGCACCTGTCCGGAGGGGGCTCCCACCGCTGGCCTCTATTCCACGCGGGTCCATTTGAATCAGTTGGGCGGAATCGGCACCTATGCTCACTCTTCCCGTTTGTCTCACCCTCTCAACACGCACACGCACTCTCACGCCTCCTTAAGTCATTCTATGATGGGAAAACGACACACATGCAGTCACACGCACAGCTACATAACACACGCTCAGAGATACGAACGACACACACCACACACACGTAACCCCAGTGACCCAATGTGATGCTTTTCTTACATGAGAGGATTCTATATCAGATACGTTATCTGAGTGTGCAGGAGAGTACCGGTGCCTGGCAGAGTGTGGACATCTAGGGACATCCAGTTATCAGGGACGGGTAGATATGAGTACACATAATGATGGCACCTGTTACTCTTGCCTGAGTCTCTGAGCTCCAGCAGTGGTTATTGAACTGGCTTTTCAGGTAACTTGTAAACACACACACACACACCATACGCAAGCAGTAACACATGTACACCCACACGCACAATGCGTTATTGTATTAACCTCAACCAATCCGGTTTTGTCCTTGATATGACTCTTTACATATCGCTAGGCAACCACTCGGCGTGGTAAGATCCCCACGTTCTGGACCTGTGCGCCCCCTCCCCCTCCCGCCAGAGGAAACTCATTAGCAGATAGAGGCTAAAATCCGTCTCTGTTAGAGCGAGCTCGATTTTTGGATGTGCCACCACTCCCCACGCAGTATTGAAGAGCTGGAGTTGTCTCTGTGTGGGTTAGGACTGGTGGAAGCAGTCGAAGAGAGGGAGGAAGACAGAGAGAGGGATAGAGAAAGGTAGGAGGAGAGGAGAGGAGAGAGAGAGAGAGAGAGAGAGAGAGAGAGAGAGAGAGAGAGAGAGAGAGAGAGAGAGAGAGAGAGAGAGAGAGAGAGAGAGAGAGAGAGAGAGAGAGAGAGAGAGAGAGAGAGAGAGAGAGAGAGAGAGAGAGAGAGAGAGAGAGAGAGAGAGAGAGAGAGAGAGAGAGAGAGAGAGAGAGAGAGAGAGAGAGAGAGAGAGAGAGAGAGAGAGAGAGAGAGAGAGAGAGAGAGAGAGAGAGAGGCAGGAGATGAGAGAGAGAGAGGGAGGACCGAGAGAGAGAGAGGAGAGGGAGGGAGAAGAGGAGAGGGAAGGAAGAGAGAGAGAGAGGGGGAGGGAGGGAGGAAAGGGAGGGAAGGAAAGAGGAGAGAAGAGAGGGAGAAGAGAGGGAGAAGAGAGGGAGAAGAGAGAGAGAATGGTGCCTCTAGCCTTTCTGATTAGTTTTAATGCAGTCTTTTTCTCTCCTTTGATCACACTCTCTGAGCCAGGATATATTCATCCAATTCTCAGGCAGGGATGGTGGGACTCTTTCTTTCTTTCTCACTCTCTCTCTTTCTCTCTCGCTCTCTCCCTGAGTGGCCATTAGAGGTTTCAGTTAGATTTCTAGGGGGCCATCATGTTGTGGTCATTTATGTATTCGTGCCATTCTCTTTTTAGACAAACAGGATATGAGGAAATGGCAAAATAACTTTGTCTTTCATCTGGACTGGCTGCGTATGTTCTTTCAGACAACTCTAGACTGTTCTAGGTTGTTAGAGATCGGAAGTTGTTTACTCCCTCGTCTCCTGCATTTCTTTTTATAGATATCCTGTCAAATTCTACAATAGAAGGACAACTGTCACTGTGTCCTTTCCTAATGGAGTTTATTTGGTCGTCTAGTGCCCGCTAAATGGAAGCCTACCTGTTTCGAGTGAAACAGGAATTCAAGTTGATCACGTTGACGATACTTCTCAAAACACAACGTGCTGCCGACGCTCTGTTTCAGGGTCACTCGACAGCTTTCGTGCGATGGCTACTGTACCACTTCACAACAGCACGGCGCCAGCTCATTGTTTGACAGTCAAAGTTGAAGGATACGGGATTCGGTACAAGACAACCTTGGTTTCCGCTGCACCCTGGAAAACATAATTGACTTCAAATCGGTTGACGTTTGCCGACGACTTTATATTTCGTACTCTGTGTTTGATATTGAAGTCGACATGCATCTTGCACCCAGTGTTAAACCACTGCTGGTTACGCTAGGTGAACAACAAAGACTGCTGTTGCAGTACACACACCGACTCTGACAGGATAAACCATGTTGCATACTGCCTGCTTGGCAGGAAATCATAACCCACATCTGCTAAAGCATTTCTTAGCAGTATCTAGTTCCCACAAGACACAGGCGTGTACACCTCACAGTGTACTTTGATTCTGACAGGAAAAGAGCAGGGACCTCAAATCACACACACACACACAACTACCCAATGTCCTAGAGGTGAGGATCTCTAGGCATTGCTGAGGTACTTTATATTACAGTCCAGTAATAAAAGGACTGCAGTGGAGGCGGTGGGCAATTGATTGGTTGAGTTCTCGCTTGAAGGATCACCAAACCGGTCAGGGATAGGGTTTTGTTTGTGAGTTTGACGGACGTTATCCTCGAACATGTGGCTTGCCTTTCTGCCTCTCGTTAAGTCTGCAAGCTACCTATTAACTATTTCAGGTCAGGGCACACCGACTGGATGCGATACAATACAGCCGGTACACTCTTTACAATATGTATCTTTGTTTTGTTTTTTTACCCATCACATATGCATATTTTGTGCATACATTTACATTTATGCATTTAGCCGACGCTTTCATCCAAAGCGACTTCCAAGACCGAGTTTTATAATTCGTTACCTGAAACTGATCGCTCGTTATGCTTAATGTTAATCATGCTGGAGGAGGGGCCATTGTTTTGAAGCAAAGTGCACCCAGCATGCTTCGCTGTCCAGCGGCGGGATGAAGAGCGTTCAGGTGTCGCTAAAGAAAAGAGCATCTCTCCGAACGAGCCTCCTCTACTGAGACTTAATGAAGTGCCGTGTCTACACGTCGGCTTGAAAGGCCCTCAGACCGCGCGTGCGAAACGCTCGTTTGTAATTGAAGGTAGCACCATGGAACAGGCTTGGAAATCAACCAGGACGAGAGGCCGGGCCTCGCCTATCCATTTCAAAGACCCTGAAGACATGAAAGGAGGCTTTGAGTTAAAAAGGTGAACTGGATTAGCGAGAATCAAAGGCAGGCCACTCAGACGGTTTCTTGGCATAAGATTAGTATTGTACTTATGGTAATTAATTGCGGCATTTTGCAACCTGTTTACTTGGAAATCATTGTTTGTGGCTAATTGAATAGGGATGGCAAACTCTCGTGAGAAACTTAATGTCGAATACAGTCAACAATCGACAGACAGCCCATGCTTTGGCAAGCATCCTCAGCTCACTGCAGTTATCTACTGTATACCAAATAAGAACGTAAATACCAGAAACTTTTCTCATTCGCCGAACTACTTTGTTACAAGGACAGCTGTAAGCTCGTCTCCTTCAGTTCCCTCAGTGTAGGTCAATACAGCCTTTCGCCTCATGGGTTATTTAAGCACATCAGAGGCTGGGATGTGCCAGTAAAAATCCTCAGGGGGTTCTAGAGGAAGCGTATTGACTAGAGTTGGATTCAAAAGAACCTCAGAGAAGTGTCTGTGGAGCCTGTTTCCACGGCCGGCTGGACTTTGTCCTGAAACCCTAAGCCCAGCTGGTTTCTGTCACTCTTCAGTACGTGACCTATATAGGATGACCAATGAGCCGGACTTAAGAGACTTCCAGATCATTTCCTATTAGTGATGGCTGACCAATCAGTAATAGGCCTTAATTGGCTAGCATGTATCGTGTAACAAATCTATGTGAGGTACAGTACGCCACTGTTACCAGAACAATAGAGTTTTATATAGTGAATATGAGTTGAGTTTTTTTTTTTCATTTGAAACACTTCATTCATAACTATACAATCATGTATAAAAACCCAATTCTGTCACCGTATGCCACACACATGGTTCATAAAATTCAATCGTGGACTGCAGTGAATGTGTACAAAAAAAGTACTGATGTAGTGCATGTAGTAGGCTACATTTTACTGTACTGTAGACAGTAGAGAAAAGCAGTTTTCACCTGTGCTCTTGTCGAAATGTGCAAATTACTGTTGCAACAGTATATCTGCTGAGGTTGGGCTGAACTCTCTGTCCAGCCTCTCTCAATGTTGCCCCATGGTTCACAATATGGTCAACTAATGTTGTTCGAATTTCATTAGATACTGTAAATGTGGCCCTATTCTTCCACGGCCTCCTGGTCTACCTTTCCCTACCACTCTTCCTCACCGGGCTCCCCCTCTCATCCTCACTCTCCCTGTTCCTCTTCCTGCAACATTACCTTCCATTTTTGATGAGGACAGGTACACTGACCTGTTGCCTTTTTATAGTGCTTACACCTTATTGGTATGTTTACAATTATGCACTTTAGTGCTTGTACACCTGACGCCCGTGTTGGATCCATTCGTTCACGTGTGGCATTTTACAAGGCAGTGTCTTGGAAAAGCAATTAAGTGACATGATCTTATATTTCTGTGTCTAATGTAGAAAAGTGTGTTTAGTGATTTGCAAAACGCTGTGTGTAGTATTTTGCAAATAGTGTGAGGCTGAGTGTGCTTATAGTTGTCCAGATCTGGCCTGCTGTTTTTCTCCTTGAATGTCCGGTTTCACTAACTGTGTGTTATTTTATTTGAAAATATTGTGTGTAAGCAATCGCAAAAAAAACTGTCAGAGCTCTTCAGACGGCATAACCACACGACACGAACGGTTGCTACGAGAGACGGAAATCAAATTATCATACTTAATGATGCCTAATGAAGCTTGTCCCCGAATAACCGTAAGTCACTCTTCCTGAGCAAATTAAGGAGACGTCAATGTCCAAATAGACTCCAATCTTCATTTGTTAATTTTCACATTCAGCTATTAAAGCAGTGATTAGTCCGAATAATCTCCCCCTGAGCGCGCATAACCTTGAACTGTTTCTCCTTCTCGTTGAGTGGGCGACTCATTATCTGCCATTGTGAGCCGGCGCCGGCACGAGTCCTTCTAAAACCATTCAGAACTGAGAGGGCTTTTATTTCTAGCTTGATAACCGCTTAAATAATCAACGGTTGGAAAAACTCGACGTATTGGAAAAGTTGATCTTGAAAACACAATCAGCTGGAGTGGGCGTTTTCTTTTACAGATCATTTTTGACGTGGAACGAAAAGTTGCGCTGTCGCGGCAGTGGAGCGTGATGACTGGTTGGCCGGGGTGGGTGTTTACGGAATCGCGCCAACTGAAATGTGTTCCTCAAGCAGGATTAGGCTCTCCGTTTTCCTTCTCTAATGAGGCCAAACCGACCGAGCGTTTCCTCTCTGTCTAAATCCCTATTGGCTGCTCTAACCATTATTTCCTATTTAAAATCCTCCTGCCTATTAACATTCAGTACGCGAGTGGTTAGCGGTTAAGCAAGCTTAGATTTGACTTTAGAGAGACTTGAAAGAGAGACGGAAAGGAAATGGAGAGAAAGGGAAGGGGTTTTTTTTTTGGGGGGGGGGGGGGGGCACAGAAAGCAAGTGAGAAAACAGAGAGATTGAGATATATTGCTTAGTAGTCAGGTAGAACGTTAGGGTTTAAGTGCACACTACTAACTGTGTCATGGCTTTGTCCATAAGTCATTACTGTGACAGAGGAAAACAGATGCCCTTGTCTACATGACAGGTTTACCAACACTCTGACATTGACTTTCTCAAAGGTTGCAATGTTGAACTTAAAAAAATATAGCATCACGCCCTAAGATTCGGAGATCACTGACTTAAGAGTCACTACTGCAGCCCTCAGTGTGAATTTGACCTGTTGTGTTTCCGTTGGCAGCTGGGAGCTTCAGAGAGGAGAGAGCCAGTCTCACGCCGCTGCTGGTGCAGCCAATCTCCGCCTCCCTGGCCCGGAAGATTCTCTCCTCCCCCTCCGCGGGACCGGACGGGGCGTGCGTCCCCATAGCCACGCCCAGCACGTCAGGTACGCCCAAGACTCACCTTGAAAGCCCAATGTATCAAATTGAAACCTCGCGTTAACCTGCTGAGCTAAGAGCTGTGAGTTGAGGGAACCGGCTTTTGTCTCTCCTTCAGAAAGGGCTGCGCACAAAGAACATCGATTCCCCCCCTCCTCCTGACGCCACGATGAGCAAATCCCATTTCCGTTGGGTTGTGTTAATTGCGTGATGTCGTATTCTGTGGTTGTCCACACTGTATCAGGCGGACACACTCAAAAGGGCTTTTAACCACATCTGCTGCTGTAGTAATCTTGAGGGAGGGACATTCTGTCTGAGTTAAGTTGTCTGCAGGTTGGACCGCTTATGTCACAGCCTCCATTTTCTGCCCTTAGAGACCCACGATGAGTAATGGAATTAGCGGCAAAAGTGGACCTCTGCCATTCCCAATGGAGGTGGATGGGAAGTGAAGAATGATGGGCCGAGGGTGGGGAATGGTGAGAAGGGGGGGTGGGGATGATATATAGTACGAAGGTTGGCAGGGGTCGTGAATTACAACCCTTAACTCCCCGCAGTGAGGTCCCACCCCCACTTCCCCACCCCCCACCCCCCACCACCATCGGCATGGAGACAGATATACAGTATGTCCGTTAAAGGCTGCTTCGCGTCGTTATGGTTACGTGTGTCATTCAGACAGAGGGTGCTAGCATGCACCGCGGTAAGCTAATTGAATCCCCCGGTGGGGGGGGGGGGGGGGGGGGGTATAAGCTATACCTCAGAGGTCATCTATAACAAGGGCTTTTGGTTCGAGCAGTGGCACATTAGATCATAAACATCAGCGGTGGCAGGGTAAGAGTGGATAATTGGATGTAAATGTGATTTGTCTGTGTGCGAAGGGTCATCTGTTTGGGCAGATATTATGTTTATAACCTTTCAGATGAAATATTGTAAACAGCTCCATTTCTGTTCATATCGTGACCTCTTTATGGCTGGGAGCATCCAGCTATAGGCCTACCTTTGGTTTTTTATCACCTATGATGCTTTTTATTGGCTCTTGTCAAATGTCAACAAGAGCGTTTGATTGGATGGTACTTTGTCATTATGGACATTTATAGCCAATTAGAGTTGTAACTGTTTACCTGGTATTTCTCCACAGTACTGGCAGTAAACTTCACGCGCAGGCTGCATGCTCGTCTCACATGGGGAGGGAGGTGGTTTTATGTCTGCCAAGAAGCACAGCACACACACACACACACCACACACACACGCACACACGCACACACACACACGCACACACGCACGCACGCACGCGCGCACACACACGCACACGCGCACACGCGCACACGCGCACACACACACACACACACAACACACACACACACACGCTGATTGAAGATGAATATCTAATTTTAGTAAGGAGAAGAAAATGGTGGAGAGTTAGTCCTTACCGTGACATTATTGGATCCCCTTCCTCAAGAAACACACCAGTACATTAACCTTTCTGAATGGGATGGGTCTCTGTGTGCGTGTGTGTGTGTGTGTGTGTGCAGGAGAGGTTAGCATTAGCCTGTAAGTCCCTTTATTGAGTAAAAATCCCCTTCTTATCGGTGCATCGTCACCTTGGAGACGGGGGCCAGCGCTGCCGTGCAGGTCACAGCTGCTGCTTGCATCATCATCATCATCATCATCATCATAGAAGAAGATTGACAAATTACATTCCATTATTCCAGAACAGACAAGGAATCGCTCTGGTGTCCATCCATCCCTCTCTCTCCCTAATTCTTTCTTTTTTCTTGCCTCTATCTCTGACTCCATCTCTCTCCCTACCTCTTATTTTTTTCTTATTTTTTTCCAACCTTTCTCTTTGCCTCCTCCTGCCCTCCTGCCCTCCCTCCTCTCTCCCTCCCTCCCTCCCCTCCCCCCCCCTCCCTCCCTCCCCTCCTCCCTCCCTTCCCCTCCCCTCCCTCCCTCCCTCCCCCCCTCCCCTCCCTCCCTCCCTCCCCCAGTCTTTTCCAGTCTGTCTCTCTCCATCACCCTATGTGTTCAGCCCCTCCCCGCTGTCTGAAACACCAGTCTCAGGGGATCAATGATGCCCCAAATACTGTCCTGCCACTACACGCTAGCTATCGATCCCCCTCCTGGAGAGCGGGGATGAGGGTGGGGGGAGGGCCAAGGACAGGGGGGAGCACCTGTTTAGCTGGGGCGTGCTAGGCCCGCCGCCAGCCCTGCGGCGCCGCTCTCCCCCTGATCAAGCGCGGGGAGAGAGGCGACTCTGGGTAATCTGAGCGGGATCGATTGGCTGAAGCGCTGACCACTCCAGAGAGTTCAGAATCATTTGTTACCAGCGGCCTGCCCTCCCCTCTTTTCTTCCCTTAACTCCCATTCAATTAAAGCTCAGCGTATTGGCTGGGCCATTTGTTAATTGCATGGGGCCTCTTTTTCTCATGAAACCCCCCCCCCCCATGTTAACCGCAGCTCCTTGCGAGGATCGCGGGGCTTAGGGCCTCTGTTCTACCTGTCTGCTCCTCCCCCCCCCCTCCCTCCCTCCCTCCCCCTCCTTTTCCTCTCCTCTCTCAAATCCATTGTTCACACCGTTTCAGCAGACCGGCGCACCACCGAGTGCATCTGCATCTGAAAAGGCTCCATTCGTTATCAGGTGTGTTTTTGTCCAATGCCCTAGGTGCCCAGCTGGGCCATTTCATCTCTCTCTCTTATTCACCGTGAAGATTCGAATACGGAGGCGAGGACCGGCGGCCAATTGTGATATTAACGCCTCCCGCCGCCCGTCATCTCCCGCCCGCCACCTCCCCCCCCCCCCCCCCTCTCGGGCTCCAAACAAGCGCTATAAGTGTAACAAATGTTCGGGGCAATTACAGCCAGGGCTGCAGAGAGCCACGTGAAATGGCTTTATTGAGAATCTCGCCAGCTCCTAATTACAGAGTTATTGATTGGCCCGCGTGCAGGTTTCTCTCTACTCTTCTTATTGCTTTCTGCTTTTCCCTCCGCATTGCGAGTCCGCGGCTGCGGAAAAGAGAGGAGAGGAACCAAATCGCATCATTTCGATGACCTGAAGGTTATTACAGGCATTTGCCCACTGCTCTTTCTATCTATTTATGGCTCTCCTTTTAAAATAGGAATAGGGAACATGGTCGTAGACCGTGTTAGGCAAACACACACACACTACACACTGGTATACACTGTTCACTGTATCATAGAGCTACTACTGTATGTATGACAGTATATAACCAGCCGTACAAAATATATTGCATTGCCCTGTATTTATACATCAGTATATGAAGTTGAATGTCATGACATTGTAACATGTTGATCTAAATCTGAACTATTTTGATATCCCATCGCCATCCCTAACACGTGAAACTCAAACACATTTTTCACCAGGAGTGTTATCGAATGAAATGTCTTCCTTCTGTGGTACGGAGCAGATTTAATACAGTACTGTAAAAACCACATGTTCATCTTGGGCTCTTTAGCCACAGTCATTTGTGCTGTTGTCAAAAGTGATAAATGCTTTATGTGAGCCGGAGAGAAGACCACTGAATCTTTATACGGAATTAAACTACTCTGCCCCCAGTAGGTAGAATACTGCTCTGTCAACCAACCCTGTGTGTTTCCATGGGTGTGCGTGCTGTGTGTGTGCGTGTTTCCAAGGGTGTGCGTGCTGTGTGTGTGTGTGTGTGTTTCCATGGGTGTGCGTGCTGTGTGTGTGTGTGTTTCCATGGGTGTGCATGCTGTGTGTGTGTGTGTGTGTTTCCATGGGTGTGCTGTGTATTTGCGTGCGTGTGCATGCTGTGTTTGTGTACTTCCACGTTTGCGTGCGTTTGTGTTGCGTGTGTGTGTGTTTGTTGTGTGTGCGTGTGTTGTGTTGCGTGTGTGTGTGTGCACCAGAGGCCTCCGGCAGACAGTAGCAGAGCCGCAGACGTGCATCTGGGCCGACAGCTCATCTTTATTTCCCTGTGATGTCATTGTCCTCGTCACCCGCGTCCCCGGCCGCGGTCCCAGGACCTCGTCCCAGACACACACCTCACGGAGCAGTCGGAGCCCGCGTCAGCAGAGCAGCCCCGAGGCCGGCCCATCTGTCCACCACGACCTGGGAGCTCTCTTAAAACGGAATTTTCGATTTCACCAATGCCCCGCACATGTGGAGACTCTTCTGGAAGGATGAGGGGGGGGGGGGGGGGGTCTTCCGTTTGAGGTGGAGTGTGTGTGTGTGTGTGTGTGTGTGTGTGTGTGTGGGGGGGGGGGGGGGGGTGGCTGAGGTGGTGGCTGTCACAGACGCCGTAAGCTGGAAGTGGAGAGAAGAGCCAGGAGTGTAGAGGAGCCATCCAGGGAGAGAGGAGGTAGAGGAGAGGAGGAAGGTGGAAGGATGGAAGATAAGAGGTGAAGAGAGGCAGGGGGATGACGGATGAGAGAGAGAGAGAGAGGTGAAGGAGGGAGGGGGATAATAAGAGAGAGAGAGAGAGAGAGGTGAAGGAGGGAGGGGTATAAGAGATGAGAGAGAGAGGTGAAGGAGGGAAGAAGAAAGGGGGGAGGCACAGGAGAGAGGGGATGGAGGGGAAGGGAGGAGGGCGGAGAGATCCTCCAGGACCCAGGCTTTCATCCTCTGCAGTGGCGGCTGTGATTCATATTCACTCCCACACTCTGACCCTTTGTTCCTTAATTGGCCTGGAGCTCACACTGCAGAGACAAGGAAACATACTGGAGTCTTCTCCCTCTCTTTCACTTTCACTGTCTCTCTCTGTCTCTCTCTCACTGTCTCTCTCTCTCTCTTTCACTGTCTCTCTCTGTCTCTCACTCTCACTGATTCTCTCTCTCTCTTTCACTGTCACTGTCTCTCTCTGTCTCTCTCTCTATGTCTCTCTCTCTCTCTTTCACTGTCTCTCTCTCTCTGTCTCTCTCTCACTGATTCTCTCTCTCTCACTGTCTCTCTCTGTCTCTCTCTCTCTCACTGTCTCTCTCTCTGTCTCTCTCTCTTTCTCTCTGTCTCTCTCTCTGTCTCTCTCTGTCTCTCTCTCTTTCACTCTGTCTTTCCAACTCTGTCTTTGTCTTTCTGTTTGAGTAAAACACAATCTCTCGTTGTCTCTCATTCTCGCTCTCCTTTCCTCCGTGTCGGTGGCGGCTTCACAGCAGAGCATCCAGCATTACACCCACCTCTCCACTCTGGGAAAGACAAACTCGGCATTGTGACGAGTATGTGAACATTCAGGAACCTGGCGACAGCTCATGAAAACAAATGACAATCCTCCTTGTTTATACCACAACATAAATGAGCCAGCATGAGCGCCCTGACGGCCCTCCAGGGTTTCGCTCAGCATTTTTTCCGAACATATAGAAATCAAAGGTTCAAATCCCCCCTGCGGCCACATGTGCAGAGCGGTATCCTCGCTGTGGCAGGTTTTAACGAGTTGGCTGCGGTTCTTGGGAGGCATGGAGGGGCGACCGCAGACACGTCGCTGTGGCAACCCCTCCCCCCGCCCCTCCCTGTGGTCCTCCAGACATTCGAGGTCTGGCCAGCTCCACAAGGACCCCCGCTGCTCTCGAAATAAATAACCCTGTCAAACTTAGCCACATCCATTTCGCATAATCCATTTATACCCGCTCTCAGTTTAGAGAGAGAATGAGCGTGAGGGGGTCTCTCTCTCTCTCTGTGTGTGTGTGTGTGATCATTTGTGAGCAAGTGTGCGCCCGTGAGATGGAGTGTCATTTCCTGAGCTCTCAGTGAGAGTGGTTGAGGTGGCGACAGGGGGATTAATGAAGATGAAACAAGCTCATTGAGAAGGAGGTATATGGGAATATATGGCACGCTGGCTATTAGGCCGCCATTCAAACGGATATTAGCACACGGAAGAAGCGCACAGGTATGACACGTGCTCGGACGATCATCCTTAACGGTCAGGTTATTCCCACACCTTTTCATCGGATAACCTTATGAAATCGGCGAATGTTCAAAACGCGTTTTTCGAATCGACACCGTTTCTACGAGGCCGCCAATGTGCCTGGCGGTGCCGTTGATGTCATGTTTTGCTCCTTAGTCGTTTAATTCCGTATTTTGTCCTGCTGTGCGTCTGTCTCTTTGTTTTACAGAGAGGAAGAAGGTGGTGTTGACTGTTGGGTCCCGTTCGCAGTACAAGCCAGTGTTCAACGTCGTCGGCTACTTAAGAGGGAAAATCAACCCAGGTAAATGAAACAGTCGGAACCTTGTTCAGAAACCCGTATCGATCTTTTGTGTTATGAAGTCGCTTGTCGATAACTGCAGAAGCTCCAACCCCTACTAATGAGAGGGAAGTGAAGTGTTGTTTAGAGAGAGAGGAGGGCACTCCGACTCCACGCTCCACGTTGCAGAAGGGGCCCCCTTTACTTCCTGTGGAGAGACCAGTTCAGGAAGTGAGTTCCAAACTGTTAGTTTGACTAACTGCCCTCTCTGACCAAGCACAGAACCAAAAAACGGCTTCAGTTGGCTGCCAATAAGCGCCTTTCTAGAACAACCTGGGAGGGTGGAGGGGGGGGGGGGGGGGGAAGGAGGGGGAGAGGGCAGGCGGAGGAGAGAGGGTGTGTGTACGCGGGGAGGAGGGGCAGGAATCGGAGAGCGAGAAGGAGGAGTTGGAGAATGATGAGGAGGAGGGCGAGGAGGAGGGTGAGGTGGCAGTTTTTTATCTTGTCCTTGGCTGGTTATCTCAAGGCAGCAGGACATCTACCTGTCCTGTCCTGTCCTAAATTAGCATAGCAGATTTACTGCCTGATATTAGTGCGACATAATGGGCCACTAAAGCCTATATTATGAGCCACAAATCTCTCCGGGGCTGTGTTTTAACTGCTTGGCGTCGGATCATATGTCCTTTTCCCTCCATTATGGAATGTTAGGGGACAGCAACCTTTTAATTGGTTGGCCTTGTTGCCATGCAGCGGGCTAGCTGCTAGCGATGGTCTCGTTAGCTTCAGCACATCCAGAACATTTCTTCCCAGTCAGGTGGTGGTGGTGGGGGGGGGGGGGGGGGGGTCTATTTACAGCCCCTGTGTCTGTTCCCTGCCTCAATCAGCCCGGCTCCCAGTGAAGAAGAGCATCGCAGGCCTCCTCCAGTCCTGAGACAACCCGCTCTGTTCACTCCCAGACTTTTTTTTGTCTTTGTGAGGGAGTGAGTCAGACGAGAAGCTTCAAAGCCTCTGCTGTGTGTGTGTGTTGGTGTGAGTGTTTGTTTATTCCCTGTCTCTGTTTGTTTATTTCCCTCCCTCTCCCTCTCTCTCTCTCGCTCTCTCTCTCTCTCTCTGTTCATCCCTCCGCCCATGTGCAGATCGATACGTGTTGGTGGGCTGTCGCCATGACAGCTGGCACCGCGGGTCGGCGGCCGACTGGCGAGGGGGCGCGGCCATCATGACTCAGCTCGTCGCCGCGGTAACGGAGCAGGCGCGCGGCGGCTGGACGCCGGACCGCACCGCCGTGTTCAGCTCCTGGGGGGGGTCGGCGCTCGGCAACATCGGCTCCTTCGAGTGGGGGAGGTAGGCAAGCACACACCTGATGTACAGCCTCGCTCCGGGGCACAGCGGTAGCGCGCTTGACAACCACCGGTGGGATTCCAAATCAGCCACCTTCTCCATAACGACTCGTCCTCTCCAGCCTCCGGGTGTTTGGAAACCGCCCCCGAGAATCCAAACCGGATCGCTGCAGAAATGTGTGTCTCCACTGCAGTTAGGACTCCTGTGGTCCCTGCGGTGTGACAGACATAGCCGGGTTCAGCTGGAGGTCAGCTGTGTTTGCCTGCCGTGCTGACCCTGCCACAGCCTCTCTCCGTGGGCCAGCTGACCCTGCCACAGCCTCTCTCCGTGGGCCAGCTGACCCTGCCACAGCCTCTCTCCGTGGGCCAGCTGACCCTGCCACAGCCTCTCTCCGTGGGCCAGCTCTCTGCTCCATGTCAGACCCCGAGGCTGGACGACAGGGGAGGCCAACATGTTCACAGCCATTGTTGACCACTGGACAGTACAGCCATCTAAATGGATGATCAAAACAGAAATATGCGAAGTTTCTATTTGGAAATTAGGACCGACTTGACATATTTGAGAAAGATGATGGTTTTAAGATCACGCTTACCCTGATATGAAAATGAAAATACCCTGATATGAAAATGATTTGTGTGTGTGGGTGTGCATGTTTGAATGCCCTCATCTTTCCGTGTGTGTGTGTGTGTGTGTTCCAGGAGAACCGGGTGGTGTTGCAGAGCAACGCTGTGGCCTACGTCAGCCTCCACAGCCCGGTGAGAGGCACCGAGACGCTCCTCTCCACCTCCTCCCCCTCCCTCCTCCAGCTCACCTCCGACATCCAGAAGGTAGGTGCTGCACCCTGCCCACGCCACTTCTGGGAACACCTGCTCTACCTGCAGCTCTACCTGCAGCTCTACCTGCAGCTCACCCTTCTGTGGATGTCCACTAGGGGCTAGGGGAGGGAGGAGGGAGGGAGGGAGGGAGGGAGGGAGGGAGGGAGGGAGGGAGGGAGGGAGGGAGGGAGAGAGGGAGGGAGGGAGGGAGGGAGGGAGGGAGGGAGGGAGGGAGGGAGGGAGAGAGAGAGAGAGAGAGAGAGAGAGGGAGGGAGGGGAGGGAGGGAGGGGAGGGAGGGAGAGAGGGAGGGAGGGGAGGGAGGGAGAGAGGGAGGTTACACCAACATCACTACCTTCATATATCCTCCAATAGCCTGGCAAGGTGCACCTTTCCTCTTCCTCCTCCTCCTCGGCCATTCCCATTACCCTGCTAATGAAGCTAAATGCCAGTCCACCTGTGACATTCTGGAGCAATAAAGAAGGCCAAGCTTAATCAGACAACACTGTGTGTGTCCCAGAGACCGAGCGAGACGGAGGAACAGGACATGGAATATATTCTCACTCCCTAAGGGTTTGATAGCTAATTATTTGAAAACCATCACACATTTCTTCTCTCTACTCATGCCATCTGTTAAGGAGGAAGTTACATAAAGTTACTAAAAACGTAGTTATTGTTTTTGGAATGGCTTCATCCCATTCCAGTCCCTCCTTTCCTTTCCTCTCCTTTCCTATCCTCTCCTTTCCTATTCTCTCCTTTCCTCTCCTTTCCTCTCCTTTCCTATCCTCTCCTTTCCTATCCTCTCCTATCCTCTCCTTTCCTCTCCTTTCCTATCCTCTCCTTTCCTATCCTTTCCTCTCCTTTCCTCTCCTTTCCTCATCCTTTCCTTTCCTCTCCTCTCCTTTCCTATCTTCTCCTTTCCTCTCCTTTCCTATCTTCTCCTCTCCTCTCCTTTCCTATCTTCTCCTTTCCTTTCCTCTCCTTTCCTAACCTATCCTATCCTATGCTGTCTTCTCACTTCCCTCACCTTCGGTTCCTCCCCTCCCCTCTCGTCTTCTCTCGTCTCCTCTCCTCTCCATCCCTAATTGTCCATTCAGCAGAGGCAGTATGTCTGGATGGCTACAATCGCTCTATTCATCTTCTCAAGTAGCACTTTCAGGTTCCCCAGGTAGGCTCACCGGCATCAATATTTTGAGACACCTCTAAACACACAATAAATCATGTTTTTGCAACAGAGGTAATACGTTCTACTTATCTTGCTTTGCCAGCTGCCTTCAAAGGCGAGATGCCACGGCAACTGTTGTCTTTCCAAAGGGTGCTCGGGAACCAATTAGAATAGAAACCAATCCTTCTTTAGGGATTAGAGAGGCCAGCATCCAAAATGAACAGGGAGACTTTCGTCATTTAATTGGCTATTGTTTTAGCAATTTATGGTTTGTGCACGGTGTTGTTGGTGTGAGTTGCGGGCCTTTTTTAAAACTGGCAGGTTTTTGTTGGCTGGATTCACGTGACATGTTGGGGGTGATGTCAGATTTATCTTAGAAGGTGTCTTTTGTGAGGGATTTTCACCATCACGTACCGTCTGTCACTCAGAGGAAGCCACCAAGGTAGAGCGTCCAGCTGTAGTGTCTTCAAGTCCTCTCCTCTCCGAAATAGGCTGAAGCTAAACTGATTTGGCAGAGTTGTGTGTGTGTGTGTTGTAGTCGTGGTGATGTGGGTTCCAGTCCCAGGTTTGGACCCAGTCCCTCTCCTGCCCCGTCTCTCTGTGTTTCTGTATAACATCTGGAAGGTTAGAGCTCGATCCTCTACAGACATTCTGCAGACAACCTGTTCATATGACACTAGATCCTACCCTAGATAGCACAGGACTAACCATTTTAAACCCACCATAATCCACTTGAACGGAAACCCATCTATCTCGGCAAGCCTGAGATTGTGTCTGAATTGATTAACTGTAGTCATCCTTTGTAGGAAGCCGAGGCGGACTCGCGGCCAAACAGGGTCAGGGATGATTTGATCACAAAGACCTCCGCCAGCAGCGGATCGTATCACCGATGTAATAAAAAGCGTCTCACTGTGACCACAGAACTACATTTCAATAACAATGACGAAAACAAATCCATCATCTTCAATTGAGAAATATCTTCTCAAAATACATATGTAGGCTTTGTTTTTATCTTGTTGGGTGTTGATTGGTTTTCTATTATGTATATTTCATAAAGTTAAGAAGGTAAATACATTCCTGATGCAATTCTGGATTCCAAATGAAAGCATTCCAATCTATTCCGCTAAACCCTTCTCTCAGGCATAAACAACCAGTATCCACGGTGACAGTTGGAACAGTATTCTGATGCAAAGTCCATTTAGCGGCAAACGGTCTAACTCGTGGACCTTCTCGGAGATGTCGCTTTTGATTAGCGCGAACGTGCCGTGGCACACGCACGTTCCAAACACGACTGTCGAAGCAGAGCAAACTCCCCAGGGAGATTGAGATTGGAAATACTTCCTCCGTTTTAGGGAAGGGAATCCAATCAACCGTCCTGCTGGTTTAATCAGGACAAAGTTCAACAGTTTTTTTTGCGTTTCCCTACATGTAACGCACATTCTGCAAAAAAACTGATGGTGGTAGGCCTACCTAGAACCATTTTAGATTTTCCAGAAAAATATTTCGAGGGAACCTTCCAATTCCAGGTATACAAACCATTTCAGTAAAAAAAAAAACGTTTTCTGTAGTAAATTTTTCTTGGTATTATGATTGGTAGAATGGTCGTATTTTTGAAACTAGGGTGTGCTCTTTGAGTACTTCTCCTTCAGTGGAAGCACAGAGCTCAACCACATGGGTACCAGAGAACACACACCACCAGAGATTTACGGGTTTTATTCTCCGGGAAACAGATGGGGAAACATCCAAGTGAATTATCTCTGGAAAACATCTCTGTGTACGTTTATAGCTTTGGTGTCCAACAGTGATTTGGTTTAGAATCATCATTATGAATTTGAATTACGAGTCGTATCGAATCCCCCATTGTTCGCCTCTGCCCATCAATCAAGCATCCACTTCACAGGAGAAACCTCTACCATCACGATGTGTTCATGTTTCAATCAATTTGCACCCTCTATCATAATTTGCACCATTTATCTTCGACAATGGGCGTTACCTCAGTGGTAGAGTTGATTGCGGATCAAGGTTCAATGCCCCCCAGGTTCAATGCCCCCCAGGTTCAATGCCCCCCAGGTTCAATGCCCCCAGGTTCAATGCTCCCCAGGTTCAATGCTCCCCTTGTATGGTGCTTTGAATGAAAGCGTCCGCTAAATGAAGGCGTTACGACAGTGGTAAGCGTTGTGCAGTGCTGATCACGTGAGGACAAACAAGCTCAAGTTGGCCGCGGTCGTTGTTCCAACGCACCGCCTCCAACACCACCCATCGAGACTTCCGATGTGACCTGACATTGTTTTTCTCGTTTCGATCTCATCTTCTCTGTGCATCATAAAAAACATTCGAACAGTAGCACATGTATAGCTCTGGAGCATTAGGACAGCTTGATTACCCCAGCATCAAAAAAAACACTTCTTCTACTGACAATGCTCTTAGCATGCTAAGTGAATTGGAACCCAGAATCCACCCTGTCGTTACAGGAGGGACACTTATCTCAGACAAGTTACAGTTTCTAGTATGACACAGCACAATTACACCTCCACCCACACTCTATCTTTCTATCTCCCCAGGAGCACAGCTGGGCAAAGCCTGTCAGACTACCTGTCAGAGATATGACTATTAGGAGCTATTAGACAAGAAAGGCATGTTGGAGATCGGAAGTGTGCTTGGCATTCGCTTAAACGATTCCAATTTCCCTCCATTTTCCGTGTCAGTCATGCGTGTGTGTGTGGAGGTTGGCCGGTCGAGCCTAGCCGGCCATTAAAGAGGAGAGAGAGGGGTGTACAATGAGCTCAAGCTATATCCTTCAGCAGGATCTGGATGCGCTCTGCAGTTTGCTCACTTTCCGTGTCACACGTCTATAGATGTAGATCACGCGCACACACACACTCACCCCCAGAGCACACACACACACGTATGCATACACCACGTACGCTCACACAGACACACACACCATGCACACACACACACGTACATACACCATGAGCACACTTACACGCCCACGCACGCACACACACTACGTTAGCACAAGTCAACACACACACACATACACACACACTACGTTAGCACAAGTCAGCACACACACACATACACACACACTACGTTAGCACACGTCAGCACACACACACACACACACACACACTAGGGAGCAGCAGGAAATCACGGATGTGACAGTGGCATGGTGGATGGTAGTGAGGCTTTAGCAGGGTGACTTAGAGCCCAGAGCAGATATCTATCAGGCTCAATGCTGTAATGATTACCTTCATTTTACTAACACTCAAAACAGTCCAGAACCAGGCACTAGAGTAGAATAGAATAGAATAGTTATACTTGTTCAATCGGTTTCCCCCCCCCCCCCCCCTGGATAGGAAGCTCAGGAAGGAGGAGACTAAGCCACAGCACTTTGGATTCCAGTCCCTCACACGCACACACGCAACCCACGCACACGCACATACTAAGGCTGCACCGTGGCATGTTTTATAACCCATGTAGGCTATCAATAAGACCCCGATCAATAAACCTTCGCTAGTAAACCAGCCCAGCTGACAGATTTTCAGCAGGGTCTCTCTCTCTCCCTCTTGCTCTCTCTCTCTCTCTTTCCACTCTGTCTTTTTCTATCTCTCTCTCTCTCTCTCTCTCTCTTGGTTTCCTGTTCCGTCATCCCCCTCTCTCTCATTCCCCATCTAACTCCTTAATCTTTCATGGCTCCAGAACGGGTCAAGACTCTCAGAAACGGCAGATCTTTTGGAACCCCTCCTTACCAGGACCCACGTTTCGTCACACTTGTATGGGCAGGCTGAACAATACCGCTCAGCCTGTTTCATACCCAGCTCTGGTCAACAGCCTTCTCCAACTACACCGTGTGGTTAAAATATCCTCTTGAACTGCAGAAATAATTGACCTACTCAATAGAATTCCAATATCTCCGGAGCCGGTGTCCCCCCCTCTCTGCTTGAGCCTGACGTCACAACACTGTAACAGATACCAGGAGGAGAAGCCACCTTCTATTCTATTCTGATAAGCCACCAGACAGGGAGAGCTGGGGAGCAGAGAGGGGAGGAGGAGGCAAGGAAAGTAGGAGAGGAGGGAGGTCATCAAAGAGGGGGAGGAGGAGGAGGAGAACAAGGAGAAGAGAGGAGGAAGGGAGAGGATAGGGAGGAGAGGGGAGGATGGAGAGAGGCAGGAGGAGGAGGATGGAGAGAGGCAGGGAGGAGAGAGGGAGGATGGAGAGAGGCAGGGAGGAGAGAGGGAGGATGAGAGAGGCAGGGAGGAGAGAGGAGGATAGTGGAGGAAGGAGGAGAGAGGAGGATGGGAGGAGAGGGGGAGGATGGAGAGAGGGAAGGGAGGATGGAGAGAGGCAGGGAGGAGAGGGATCAGAGAGGAAGGATGGAGAGAGGCAGGGAGGAGAGAGGGAGGCAGGGAGGAGAGAGGGAGGATGGAGAGAGGCAGGGAGGAGAGAGGGAGGATGGAGAGAGGCAGGGAGGAGAGAGGGAGGCACTGTCGCTGGCAGGCTCTGGGACGCCGCTCCATGGTCTGACCAGGGTGCTTCACTCATACATAATCGTGATGCTACTTCATTCGTTCTGTTCCCAAATAACCTCCCTCCGCATCTTCACCATCCCTGGCTCTCTCTCTCTCTCTCCCTGGCTCTCTCTCTCTTTCTCTCATTCTCTCCCTCCCTGTCTTGCTCTCCGACAGATTGCTCTTTTCTCGAAGTGTGACGCATGTCTTTCAGCTCCACGGCGTCAAATAGAAAGATCTCCTCTCCGGAATTGGATGAGAGAATGTGCACACAATACACCAGCCTCCCTGTCACAGCCATCTTGTGATTAGATCGGCCTCTTATTACATTACGGAGCGTCTCTTTGTGAAGCTCGGCCTCGTTTGCATAATTTCATAAATAAAGTCTCCGAGGACCCCCATTTGAAAACCTCCCACGAGCAATTTCCCAGATCCCAAAACACAGTGTTGTGTGTGTGTGTGGTGTGTGTTGTGTGGTGGTGTGTGTGTGTGGTGTGTGTGTGTGTGTGTGCTGCAGGGAGTAGATGCTAGCTAGCGCCAGGAGGGAGGGAGAGCCCACAGGTGCTGTTCCCTGGCTCCTCTCCAGGCCCCTGCTGCCTCGCAGCCGCAGGATCATTTAAGCACAAATATATAAACAATGATCTCGCTCTCTCCTTATCATAGCAGACAAAGAAATTAAATATTGATCCTCGAGCGCACGCTGGAGGAGGCAGCGCTGGGGCCGAATTACCTTCTCGCTCTCTCTATCTCGCTCTCTCTCTCTCTCCCCCTCTCTCGTTTACTCCATCCTTCTGTCGGCCTCCCACATCTTTCTCCATCTCTCTCTTTATGTGTGTCTTTTCTCCTTATCTCTCTCTCGCTCTCTTCCCCCTCCCTCTGTCTCTCGCTCGTGTTCCATCTCTCCATCTATCTCCCTTCTCTCTCCTAAGATGTGAGCTTGATCGTTATCTGAGATCTAATGGCCGCTGGGTGTGGAGACGAGACGAGCCCTGTCTGCAGGACCCCGCCCCCCCCCCCCCCCCCCCCCCCGCCCACAGGCTTGTCGCGCGTCCAAAGCCGCGTGACGGTCGACGGCTTAAGATAACCAAGCTTTATCTATCAGACAGGCGGCGCCGAGACCGGTAGCCATTTTGAGTTCCCGCCCAGACAAGAGGGAAAGACACTTTGACTCCGTCTCGGACTTGACGCCTGTTCTTGTTTGGTTTTTCTACTGCTTGCATCATATTTTTGTATTATTCATGTTGAC
Source organism: Thaleichthys pacificus (assembly GCA_023658055.1). Classification (NCBI taxonomy): domain Eukaryota; kingdom Metazoa; phylum Chordata; class Actinopteri; order Osmeriformes; family Osmeridae; genus Thaleichthys; species Thaleichthys pacificus. The sequence continues at coordinate 4,002,859 of CM042878.1, read as the reverse complement.
CCTCTCCTCTCCCTCCTCCACCACTCTACCTACTTTCGAAAAACTTTACTGTCAACCAGACTCGAACTTCATTTTACATATTGAGGCGCTGGTGGGATGAAAACCTTGTACTCATTAGAAAAGATAAGTATCTAACCTAAAGTCTCAATGGCATGATTAGACGATCCTGCTTATCGTTCGCTTCAATTCATTTTGCCGTTTCGGGAGCAGTTTGTTTCCGACGTGCTTCCACAGGAAGTCTGCAGGGACCCTGGGAGAGCCTGCCGCAGTAAACCAAAATATGTTTATAAATAACAACCCAGAAAAACCTTTAATCTTTAAACCACATCTTTGCTTTTTTCCCCCCCTGTTCTGAAACATTTATTAGAAGCCCCCCTCCTACCCCCAGTCCCGGTAAAGTGCTGTATTTCAAATCCTCTGGAGCCCTCTCTTAGAAACACCAGCTGAGACTTGTCAGGGTCCTGCTGGGGGATCTGGCTGTCTGTCTGTCTGTCTGTCTGCTTGCCTGTCTGTCTGTCTGTCTGTCTGCCTGCCTGGCTGTCTATCTGTCTTATCTATTAGTCTGTCTGTCCATTCACCTGTCTGTCAGAAATTGTCCAGACATTTTTCTTCACTGCATTAAACACCTTTGTCCCTCTCTCTCTCCCTTCCTACCTCACACCTCCCTTGTTCTCTCCTCCCCTCGATCCATCTCTCCCTCCCCCCCCCCTCTTCTCCCTGCCTCCCTCCCTGACAGAGGCAGCTGCTGAGTTGTATTCGAGGGGGGAACTGCCCAGGACCAAACGTCCGCTCTCTCCAGTGCCCCGGGGACGTCAGCTTCTTCGCCAACCACCTGGCCGTCCCCACCACCGAGTTTGCCTTCCTCCAGACCACAGCTGAGGAGGTATAGACGCAGCCCCATGCAGCCCCATGCCCCCTCCTCCTGTCCTCTCTTCTCCTTCTTCCTCTCTCCTCTCCTTCTCTCCTCTCCTCTCCTGTCCTCCCCCCCCCACCCCCTCCCTCCCCTCATTCCTCCTCCCCTCATCCCTCCTCCCCTCATCCTCTCCCTCATCCCTCCTCCCTCCTCCCTTACTCCCCTGCTACTCTCCTCCTCTCCCTGGAACCTCTCTGTAGCACACAATGGTTCCTCCTGAACAGTTATCAATCAATTTGAGCACAAATCCACTGCAGGCTGTAGGAAATGTTGAGTATTCTTCAGTACTTTGTGATTGTTTTACCAAATGGTCTGGAAACATGCAAGGTTGTGGGTTTCCAGTTCTGTGCGACCCAAAAGGAACAACGGAGCCTTGTGAAACGGAATCGTTAATCCTCCAATTACCGAGCGAAAGATTTCAGCTTGGCTTCGGGTATCTTCCAACTCCAGCAGCATCCTCTCCCGCTGTCCCCGACACACACCGGCTGGGCCT
>CM042878.1:3991453-3996453 GCA_023658055.1 Thaleichthys pacificus | reverse complement strand
CTCTCTCTCTCTCTCTCCTCTCTCCTCTCTCTCTCTCTCTCTCTCTCCTCTGTCTGTCTCTTTCTTTCTCTATCTCTCCCTCTCTCCCTCTCTGTGTCTGTCTCTCTCTCTCTTTGTGTCTGTCTCTCTCTGTCTGTCTGTCTTACTCAGTTTTCACACACATGCACACATACAGTACACACACACACTCTGACCATCTGGCCGGCTGTGTCCTCTGAGGGCTGTGGATGGTGACCCCAGAGAGGTCTGTCCCTGGTGGATCTCCCAGGTGTTTGTTCTCTTTTTCAGACTCTCTCTCTCCCTCTTTCTCTGAGTGGGTCTGTGTCTGTATATATTCCTCTCTATTCACCCTGACATACCCTGGCGTTCTGGGGACCAATCAGATTTCAGACCTTGTGACTGTGAGTGTGACCGAGTGTATGTGTTGGGGTGTGTGTGTGTTTGGGAGTAGAGAGAGGCACCTAGAGATGGTGTGTGGCAGGAACAGACGCACCTCCTTAACCCAACTGGCACACACACACACACACACACACACACACACACTGTACAACAAACAGAAGAAAGCCCACCTGACACGCTGCTGTTGAGCCGTGAGGTGGGGGGAGGGGAGGGCTGTTGGACTGAGACCTGTGTCTAGCGAGGGCAAACAGGTCGTGACCTCCAAGTCCTCCTGCATGTTTTATATCCGTCCTCCCAAAATACTGAAGTGTGAAACTCCAGCACTATCAGTGGTGCAACATTGAGCCCCTGCAGAGAAACAGGAGAGAGAGGAGAGAGACAGACAGAGAGAGACAGAGAGAGAGAGAGAGGAGAGGAGAGGAGAGAGAGAGAGAGAGAGAGGAGAGAGAGGAGAGAGAGGAGAGAGAGGAGAGAGAGAGGAGAGAGAGAGGGGGAGAGGGGGAGAGAGAGAGGGGGAGAGAGAGAGAGAGAGAGAGAGAGAGAGGAGAGAGAGAGAGAGGGGGGAGAGAGGGGGGCGAGGAGAGAAAGGCAGAGATAGTGAGAAAGGGAGTAAGAGTGAGAAAATGTGAAAAAATGGAGATAGCGAAAGATTGGGGGGGAGAGAGTAATGTGGGAGAGACCCAGCCCTCTCCCACATTACCCATACCCTCCACCCAACTACCCATACCCTCCACCCAACTACCCATACCCTCCACCCAACTACCCATACCCTCCACCCAACCACCCTACCCATACCCTCCACCCAACTACCCATACCCTCCACCCAACCACCCTACCCATACCCTCCACCCAACCACCCCTACCCATACCCTCCACCCAACCACCCTACCCATACCCTCCACCCAACCACCCTACCCATACCCTCCACCCAACCACTCTTTAGCCCCCCCCCAACACTCCCACACACTTTTACAAAAATAAACACATACTCAAAACACAAGGCACATGCACACTTATTTATGCACACGACATACATACACGCACACACACGCGTCCTTCTCTGTGAGTTATGCATATCCCGACATTTGTTGCAACAATGGGAGCGTTAGCTTCGCTCGTGGTGAAATGATGTAGCATTAAACGGCTCAGGGCTCTTCGTTTCCTCTCTGCCTCCCTCTCTCTGCCTCCCTCTCTCTGCCTCCCTCTCTCTGCCTCTCCTTTCTTCCTCTCTCTCATCCTCTCGCATTCTGTATTTCAATTTCTCACTCTCACACACTACTCTCTGTCTCAGACTGAACAGAGTTTCGGAACCCCACCCCACCCCCCCACCTTATCCTTTCAGAGTGTCCTGTGTGTTTGAGAGACGAGTCCTACACAGGCCAGACTTCAGAGGTCAAACCGGGGTGTATTCAAGTGGTTCTCCACTTCTCTCCCTGTCATTCCATCAGGGGGGGGGGGGGGGGGCGACAAGCCCTCCCACACCCCGCACAGGCGTCCTGTGACCTGCGCACGCATTCGTTTCAGGAAGCAGCACCTTCCCACAACCCCCTGCCTTCCTCTGACAGTCACGCCCCCAAACATTCAGAGTCGGGCACTATGTAGCATTGTTGTCCTTCCATCAGCGGGCAATTAGTCAGAAGGCTCCCTGAAAGAGCCCCTTTCTCCATAATGACAGCCCTCCGCCAGTCTCCCCAGGAGGCAGCTTCAGGGAGGGTGCGTGTGGGGGTGGGGGGGTAACGGATGGAGAGTGCTCCCTGGACCTCCCTGGAAGATTCTGGGGTACATTTCATCCTCCGTGAATGTGTCTTTGTTGTCAGGCTGTACTTTGCCCATTCAAACGACCCAGCAGGAAGGAGGAGGAGGGGGGGGGGGCTTGTGTGAGGGGCTTTTGGCTCGAGCTTTCATCTCCACAGGTGCTTTAGATCCCAGTTTATCTCTGGGTAACACAACTGTGCCTTAGGTGAGGGAGGGGGGGGGGGGTGTGTGTGAGCGTGCGTGTGTGTGTGTGTGTTTCTTAACATCAATGTAAAGGTTTCCTGTGCGGTTTCTTGTGGGTCCAATGTTATTATGCCAGACTGCAGCGGGGGGGGGAGTGGCGGAACATTGGAACAGCACTTCGCTGGTTCGGATGTGACTCACCAGTGAGTCACCCAGCCCCCATCTCACCCAGAGTGCTATCTTTCTCCCCTCCCCTCTCCTGTCATCGACCCTCTCCTGCCCTCCGTTTCCCTCCCCTCCGTTCTCCTCCTCTTCTCTCTCTTCTCCTCTGTGTGTGTGTGTGTGTGTGTGTGTGTGGGGGGGGGGGGGGGGGGGGTGCTCTGAAATTCAGATGAAATATTCAGATGCAGATTCATCTCTGATGCCGGTCCGGGGCTTTCTTCTGACTCGGACTCCTCTAACAGTGCCTTAGTTGCCGTGCCGTAAATAGCGAGTTCTGTCCAACTCATACGGGCTTATATAAAGGCACTAAGAGTTGCATGACATTGTCAGGGAGAAGGGAGCTTTCACCCGAAACTGAACAGGGACAGCGACAGCCTCGGCTCTGATGGACGGTTCCCTCTCCTGATGGTGGAGCGGACCGGGGAGAGCTGATGCAACAGCAGGGCGTTCTTCAGAAACCAATATGCTCCGGCTATTGGAAGTGTCTGACTCGAAGATATGAAGGGTTTACCTCGAGTGAGACATTGTAGAGTGTGACAGGATCCAGACAGATGTAGAGGCAGCGCCATGCCAGGACTAATTCTTCCGTGCAGGAAGTGTTATAGTCACTGTTGTAGTAGGCCAGGTAGCCTATCACTTTCTATTTCACCTACAATCTGTGATTCTTCCTCAAATATAAACGCTACATTGGACACGGGATGTCTAAATCACTTCTAGATTGAGATCTCACCGGGCGAAAACATGATTCCTCTCACTGAGCTCCCTGCAGTGGCGGGGTGTAGCATGGAGAATGACTTTTCCGAAATCCAATCCTCGTACATCGGCGTGTGATGAATATGGAAACTGCGTATGACCCAGTTTTTTTTTTTATTTCCTCCTCCTTCTTCTTCCCCTTCCATCGCAGAAAACCAGCTTCCTGTCGGAGGCCCAGTTTGCCGCCGCGTCGCCTGAAACCCTGGACCCTCTCTTCAAATTCCACGAGACCATCGCTAAGGTAAGCTCGCGGCTAACTCTTTTCCCCCCGAAAATTCCCTGGCGACGGGGCTGAAAGAAATGGCGGTAGCCTCACCAAGGGGCCGCCGCCAGTTTGGCGGGAAGAGCGTAAACAAACACCAAGAGTGAAAAGCCTCCTAATTGGCAGACGCGGGGAAGTGTGGAGGTATGGTTGCCGTAAAAACCTTTTCATGCGGCGCCCAGCTATTTATTCTGCCGTGGCTCGAAGCCTGAGCCCTGCCTCAGAGCTGGCCAGGGCTGCCTAGCAGCTAACGTTGATATACAGGTTTGCCTCCCACGTACGGCCCGGCCCCTCCATTCTCATGCAAAGAAGATGGCGAGCTTAAGTGTGAGTTGTGTGCGTGTGTCTCTCTCTCTCTCTCTCCTACCCACCCCCCCCCCCTCCTCCCTCAGCGTCGTGATGAAAGACGCGTTGGTCTCGCGGTAGCGCGCCGCCGTGCCGCCGTGCTGGCTCATGTGTCGAAGCTGAGCTGGAAGACGTACTCCGGCGACAGTGTTTGATGCGCTCAGGGTGCGCGCAGAGTCATGGTCGAATGGAACCCGCGCTTGTGTGCGAGAAAGAGGGGTTGGGTGGTGGTGGTGGGTGGGGGGGGGTGGGGGGGGGGGGAGTTTGGTGCGTGTATGTGAGGGAGAGAGGTTTGGTGTGGATGTGTGTTTGTGCTTGCGTGCACGTGGGCTTTTCGAGTGTGTGCGCACGCGCGTTTTAAAGGGCCTCGGCGTTCCTCGGACGCCATGCTTGCTTTCCTGAACGCCGGCGGTCCCTCCAGCTCGACTGGCGTTCAGGCACTGATTGCCAAAGCTAAACTCTGACGCTCGACAGCTCATTTTTCTCTCCACCTGCTCTTTGTCAGAGGACGGCACCTGGAGACAGAATACCAAAACAAAAGCTCCCAAAACATACAAAGGGAAACCACAAAGCTTTCAGGCACATTCTTCTGTTCATTGTGTGTGTGTGTGTCTGTCTGGTGTGTGTGTGTGCCTGGGTGTCTCACTGTCTCAGCCAAAGCAAGGCCAGGTGACATGACAGCCGATGGAAATATGGCCCGTCGTTAAGACCTCTCCCTCATCACATCCTTGGAGATAATGTGAGGTGCCAGGAATAATTTGTGTGGAGTAGTTAAGGAGAGCAGAGCAGAGCAGGAGGAGGAGGAGGAGGAGGAGGGAAGAGGAGGAGGAGGAGGAGGAAGAGGGGGAGGAGGGAAGAGGAGGAGGAGGGAAGAGGGGGAGGAGGAGGAGGAGGAGGGGGAAGAGGAGGAGGGAAGAGGAGGAGGAGGGAAGAGGGGGAGGGGGGAAGAGGGGGAGGAGGAGGGAAGAGGGGGAGCTGAGGAGAGGAAACGAGAGGAGGAAAGAAAAGAGGAAAGCAAAGCCGAGAAGAGAAAAAGCAAAGGAGAGAGGACGGCACAGGAGAGCAGAGGAGAGCAAGAACG
>CM042878.1:3952262-3991353 GCA_023658055.1 Thaleichthys pacificus | reverse complement strand
GGAGACAAAAAGCAAACCATCCCCATTAACTCGAGCCAGAAAGAGTGAACTAGATCGCAAGTTTTTAGCGTGTCGCTTCGGTTACTCGCACGTGTAGTACTTATTTCACTGTGATCTGTGTTTAATAACAAAAGTAACTTTTGTGATCACTGATGCTTTATGGTTGTCGAGTTCTTGCAATACTTTACAAGCTGATCTTGTTGTGTCGAGTAGATGTAATGTGGGCATGTTTCCGACCTTCATGTGCTGAGATAGCACTGTCATTTAATCCGCAACAAGTTTATAGCTTTCTGTTTTTCTTCTAGTGACCGCATTGTTGCTATCTTCCACACTTCTATCGCGTCTCTTCTCACGCGCTCTCCATCCGTTGCTCCGCTCCCTACTACTCGCCTCCACCATACGCACGCGCAGCACTTTTCCCATCGCATCAAACTTTTTTGTTCTGCAGACAAACAGTAAGTGATCCAATATTCCTCATCTCAATTCTAACGACGTAGTGAGTCGGTCCGCTCAGCAGCAGCCGCGACCTCCGCCTCTCCAGGGTCTCGACGCGACCTGTCAGGATCACCTCCCCGTAGATATGTACTCCCCGCACTGCCCGCCTACCACGCAAGACACGTGACGACGCTCGGCCGAGACGCACAGCAGAGAGCAGCAACGTGTTCTCAGTCCCAACAACACCCAGCTCGGACCCCGCCTAATGTCCACACAGCCACTACCCACCTATACACACACTTACAGCTCCCCACAAACTTACCCGTCACCCTTCTCTCCTTCACCTAACGCTGCCTCCACGCGACTCTATGACCCCACCCTACACTACACAACTCCTCCCCCAACAACACCTACCACACAGCACTCCAGTCCAGTGAACCATCCCAGACACCTCGTCCCAGCATCAATGACCTCCTCATCCCACAGCCACACTGACCTCCTGTCCACATCCAACTCACATCCACCCTACAGTGTCCGCCTCACTCCCCCGCCTCACACGCCAACCATACAGCCCGTACCACAAGCCTCACCACGAGTCCATCACCATCACCCCCCTGCCACCGTCCTGCCGCACTCCACCAACGCCTCACGCCCACCTCCCCCGCCCCTCCGTCACCATCCGCCTGCACACTCACCTCCCCGCCTCCCTGCCTCACCTCACCGCTCCCCGCCTCCCCGCCCTCCCCACCTCACCTCTCCGCCTCACCTCCCCGCCTCACCTCCCCTCCTCCCCTCCTCGCCTCCCCTCCCCGCCTCACCTCTGCCCAGACGCTTAGCCGCCCGACGGCGTTTCAAAACGTTTTCCTCATCGGCGTTCCGGTCCGGAGGTAAACAGAACACCCTGGAGGGAGGGCGTATATCCTCCCAGAACACACTGCTCTCCCGGCTACACAACCACACACTTCCAACACTGTTTTGACTCCGTCTCAGACTAATTGCACGGTCCACCCTCCCACCTCGCCGACGCAACAGACATGGAGATGAGACTCCGTAGGTGGCACTAATAAGCCGGGCGCGGAGCTGAAGGTGTTCAGCCGTGTCTGCTGCCCACGGCCTCGCAGTGAGGCCAGGGGTCCAAGCAGACAGGCAGGATTGATCGTTCATTAGAAGAGGAAGGCATTTCTGAACACGTGGGAAGTTGGAGACACCTTGGCAGAGCTCGACGCGCAAGTGTGCCTGGGCGGCGCATCGAACGGGCGGTTCGAGTCTGAACGGACGAACGCCCTGGGTTGAGGTCGAGTCCAGTGTCGACGCGGTCGATGCGTAACATAAACCTGACTCGCTCACCGGAAATAATACAGAATACTGAATGAATCCATGTTCCAATTGATTTTTTTTGTAATTTATAATTGCGTACGATTTCCGAATTGCCCCCCCTTCCTCCCTGGCAGGGCTGAGGGAAGAGAGGTTTGGTCTCGGCGCTCACGTCGGCCAGACGACTGACTGACTTCATCTTGGACTGGGTCACTGCCTTTCTGAAATCCTTATTTCATGTCAAGTCTGGATGACAGAGGGCACACACAGAATTACTGCCTCTGAAGCTGTATGACAGCTGTGTGTGTGGATATGTGGAGCAGTGCGTTGGTGTGTGTGTGGATATGTGGAGAAGTGTGTTAGTGTGTGTGTGGATACGTGTACAAGTGTGTTGGTGTGTGTGTGGATATGTGGAGAGGTGTGTTAGTGTGTGTGTGGATACGTGTACAAGTGTGTTGGTGTGTGTGTGGATATGTGGAGAGGTGTGTTGGTGTGTGTGTGGATACGTGTAGAAGTGTGTTGGTGTGTGTGTGGATATGTGGAGAAGTGTGTTGGTGTGTGTGTGTGGATACGTGTAGAAGTGTGTTGGTGTGTGTGTGTGGATATGTGTAGAAGTGTGTTGGTGTGTGTGTGTGGTTATGTGTAGAAGTGTGTTAGTGTGTGTGTGGATATGTGGAGAAGTGTGTTGGTGTGTGTGTGATTATATGTAGAAGTGTGCTGGTGTGTGTGTGTGATTATATGTAGAAGTGTGTTGGTGTGTGTGGATATGTGTAGAAGTGTGCTGGTGTGTGTGTGCAAGCAAACAAAGCCAGGACTCACTTTGTGCAATATGAGAGTTGTAGCTATTTTATAGAAAGCAGCTGCATAAATAGAGACGGTTGCCAGTGTGACATTTCTGCCATTTTCCCTTTAGGGGTCAACAGGGTACCTACTACTGCCATTATTACTATTTCTACAACTACAAGTATTGGATCTAGGTCATCCACACAATTGTGGAAAATGGTACATGAGAGTTCAAGATCTGAGTAAATGATAAAAACAGACTGAAAGATATCCTCCCAGGGAGACGCTACACGGTCACAGCTCTTGTCACATCAGAGACAAGAGCTGTGACCGTGTAGCGTCTCCCTGGGAAACGACCCCTTGACAGGACGCACGCCGGGGCCTCCCCTGGACCTCGCCACTTCAAACAGCGTCCGCCAGGTGTGCATCCTCCGGGTACTATTTGCAGCACCAAATGACAAACGTTATTTTTCATCAGGCCGTGCCACCCTACCCACCGCCTACCCACCACCCTCCCCCTCCCCCCTCCTCTCCAGTCCCCCTCTCTCTACCCCCCACCCCCTCCCGTCCCCTCCCCCCCCCCCGGCCGTTGGCCAGGGACCCCTTGGGTATTGCAGGCTTCTATTTGAAGCTGTTGGACCTACTTTCCCTACCGTCGAGGGCCCTGCCTTAGATGCACACTTTAGAAAGGAGGGGAGCGCCTCCTGTTCCCCGCGCCGTGCGGCAGGAACCCCCCCCCCCCCCCCGCCCCCCTCTGGGCGTTCCCCCCCCCCCCCCCCCCCCCCCCCCCCCCCCCCCCCCCCCCCCGCAATCTGCAGAGAAGAAGGTCACGGTGCCGTTTTGCCCTTCCAGGGCAACGTTCTGGTAAGCGTGGCAACCGTCGCCATGTCTTTTAGGCGCGTGGCGTCGCCCTGCGAGGTGAATTCATGGCCGCCTGCCTGGCGCAGCCTGTCACGAGACCAAGACCACGTCCCTGTGGTCGTCCCACACATCACACACGCCTCGGGCTCAGCGCAACCACTTGGTTTTAATCCACCTGCAGTATACGTTCTTGTATTGTCTGGAGACAAAAAGTGTGGATAAGGAAAGGATGGAGGAGAGAGAGATGGCGGGGGGGAGAGAGAGAGAGAGAGAGAGAGAGAGAGAGAGGGGGAGAGAGAGAGAGAGAGGGCGGGGGGGAGAAAGAGAGAGAAACACAGAGGAAGGAGAGAAAGAGAAATGGCAGGCGTAGAAGGGCATAAATATGCAGTTCTGAGGACCGTCTTTGTAGAAGCTCTACGAGGCACAGAGCAGCGTGTTGTCACCTCTCACAAGTCTCCTTCCTCACGTCTGTCTCTCTCCCCCCCCTCTCTCTCTCTCTCCTATAACTTTACCTCTCCATCCCTCTGTCTCCACCTCACAACCTCTCGCTTTCCACACACCAGCACATGGCCTGCCAGTGTCTGCCGCGTCAAAACCAACATCAGGCCTCTCTCCATTAATTACTCCCTCCTCTCCTTTCTTCATAATGGGTCCCGGTGGGAACAGAAAGGATTTAACTCACATGGTAGCAGGTCCCGATGCACCTGACAGCTATTTTCCTCCAGTGTACCATTTCGTCCTCTTCCTGTTACATGTAAATGATAAAACCGCGGAACAATCATTCGCAAATTGACCCCCGTGTCAGCGTGAATTAAAACACGCACTATAATAGACCCATCTGTAATGAGCTTATCAAATGCAGAATTATGTTTGGACAATATTGTGTGATTGAAAATGTTTCTTTTTCTTTGAAAATCAACAGCCTGCTTAATTTAATCTGTAAGATAATTAAAAAACCGAACCTCAGGCTTTTGTGACAGGTCCAGAATGTTCCGTTTTGAATAAATCAACTGTCTCGAAGCCCTGCAGTGTAGCAGCCTGTTTATCCAACAAGCTAGCATGCTAACATCCATCAGACCTAATATAACACCAAGTAAACAGACATAAAAGAAAGAGCTTAAACTACACTCCCTTTCTGCATTTGAACCTGATGGATTTTCAAGATGACATAATCAGAGCAAAGCACGCATTGCAACTGTACGCAAGGACTACACAATAAAGAGGGGGTTCGGCTCCTGATTTCAATCCACCCTAAATGGTTAAACGGCGGCCCGGTGAGCAGGCAGCTGTGCTAATCCCAGCGTTGAAGCCGAGGCGGTTTCCAGCACTCCATAAATTCTGGGCCTTATCTCCAGACAGTGACTTGTAAATGGTAAGCAACACCATCAATCACGCCGGGCCGGCCGTGTGATTCATAATAATGCGTTTCCACTTTAGCGTCCCTGCGGGGACTTCAAAGCAGGAGTCCTCTGGCATCAAATTCACCTCAACGATCAATACACGCGGCTCAGTCAGTCCGTGCTGCAGCCCCCCCACCCCCCGCCCCCCCCGCACAGGACACAGATGCATCAGGAGGGAGGTAAAGCGCTCCACAGCTCGACCCATCCGCTGAGACCCACACGAGGACGGCCGATGAGAATGACTCGTGTTGGGATGCGTATCGTGGATGTGGAAGGTGTTGGGGAGTCAGGTGGCTGAGCGGTGAGGGAGTCGGGCTAGTAATCTGAAGGTTGCCAGTTCGATTCCCAGCCGTGCAAAATGAGTTGTGTCCTTGGGAAAGGCACTTCACCCTACTTACTTCGGGGGAGAAGCAAGTAGGGGGTATATATATATATATATATATACTGTGCCTCCCACAGTATATATTGTTGCCACGGAGAACAGAGGGTTGTCAGACAAGAAGATGACAAGAAAAAGAAAAAATGACTATGTCTGTTCAAATTATACGCAATGTACTGCCATTATGGTCGTGAATACTGATACCAGGAATATGAAGCTGTGGATATTGAATCTGTGTGATACGCCTACAGACACCATATCTAAGTCACCTTTATAAAACGCAATGTTATGCGTTTTCGTGCCCAAAATAAATCCAAACATTGAAAAATGAACAACTGAATATTATAAATCAAATTTAATTGGAAAGAAAATAAAGTGAACAAACTCCACAAACAAATATGGTTTCAAGAATTCAGCAGGTAGATGGAAAAAAAATCCCTGTCTAGAAAAAAAAACTAAACAACAAACTTCTATCATTTTGATGTGGAGTACCCCCCCCCCACCCCCCGCACTCCCAAAACGGCACACTAATGATTCCATTGTTGCTGTCAGAGAAGCAGACTCTTGTATTTGTAACCAAACACACGACTCGAGGAGAAGACACACAGGAAGGGATCATTCCGTGGCTGCTTGATTGACATTCAAGTAGGTTAAAACAAGTGTCACTGCCTCAGAAACGCTAAAGTAACAGTAATGCGTCATGACAAGGCAGATCTGAGGCAGGTTTAGACAGAGTTCTCCATGGCATATTCCCATTAAAACTGAACAACGACTAACAAATGTGTCACCGAACAAAACGCGCTGCAAATGAAAGGAGGACAGATTTCATTTGAGGTTTATTCTTCAATATTCACTCGCAGACATGTTAGGAATGGAGATTGAGGGATGATAGGTCTTTCCTTTGAAGACCCCCTCGCGTCAATGCGCCTCGTACGCAGATATCATTCAGTTTTACGTGATATTTCGATGCTTTTTCCCAACCAACATTGGGTCACCTGGCCATAAGCAATCTGCAACCTCCAAGCACATCCAGATCAAAAACGTCAAAAGAGAAGGTTTTCCCAGTCAACGTCAGGTAGCCTTTTCTCCCTCTCTCCACCTCTCCCCTTCTCCCTTTTTTCACCTTGAAATAAATGGTTGAATATTTGTGCTCATTTTCGTGCCTATCTGAGAGTGGAGCCACATTTAAAAGACATTAAAAACAATCAGACAGAAGCTGTCAGTGTCCTGGGTAAAGACAGATAGGGAGGGAGAAGACGTCCTTCCACTCATTTTAAGGCGGGAGTCTCATTACTGCAGCTTTAAATCAAACTGAGATGACATATTAGGAATGATTAGGGCAAGACATTAGAAGAGAGAGGAGGGGAGAGAGAGAGGGGGCGGAGAAAGGGGGAGATGAGAGAAAGAGAGAGAGAGAGGGCAGAAAGAGGGGTGGTGAGAGAGAACAAGGGCCAGGAGAGAGAGAGAGAGCACGCGAGAGAGAGGAGGGAGATTGAGGAGAGATCATAAAAGGGGTGAGACTCTATAAAAATGGAAGGAGTGATGTAGTAGTTTCTGCCTTCCTGCAGAGGGAAGGGCAGACAGACTTTATGCATCGACCATCTCAAGTGGCATTACGGATGCTTGAAGAGCTACTCGCAACCCCCGGCCGTCAACACAAGGGTGGTAAGGGTTAGTCCGCATGCATTTCAACTCTGAACACGCTGAACTTGTTGGAGAAATAAAGTCCGATCAGTTTCAAAACCAATTTTATAGAACAGAAAGGAAAGTCTCACGAGTAAAGTAGATCATTTCAGTGACATCATGATTTGGTTGGCTAACTGAAGTTTGCTTCAACATCTACAAACACTGAATCACGATGGCTGTTTTAGCGGATGACAGTTACACTTTCAAAAGCACATTATTCGGAATATCGCCGATTTTGACACCGAAAATTCGGAATCTTTGGGGAATTTAGTTTTTTTCAAACGTTGTATTACAACACTACACACCACTGTGCGTAGGAAGTACTACACTAAAGTGCCATGTCACCTCCCAATAGCAGTATAACTTCATCACAGAATGTACCAGACGGTTCCTGAGGCAAATGAGGGAAGGGGAGAAAGTACAGATGGGTATCAGAGTGCACAGGCTTGGAAAAAAAACCCTCGACGCATCAACAATAACACACTTTACTTTTCTATTAAAAGTACACCTGACAGAACAGCTGCTTGGGCAGTTTTAAGAAACTGAAAGTGGTCGAGCACTGGCTTTAAGGACCCGTTTCCCAGACACTGATGAGTCTTGAACCGACTAGGCCATTACATTTGATTAGAGTCTTTATCTGGTCTGGTCAGAGTATGCCAGGCCCGATCACAGCCCACACACAAAAAAGCAGACATTCGTAACAGTTTCGGAGGTCATGTTGGCATATTTGGGAAGCAATTCTCATTATAATTCCATATCCCTAGATAAATACAAAGATAGACATCACCGAGCCTACTGTGCCATTAAGCTCTGAAGAAGGAACACTCATTTCACTCCAGTACATTGTCGAATCGAAGGCCACAGAGGAAACCGCAGGGGTTTAAGGGGAACTTGCTGTGGCCACAAAGCACCCCAGCGGTACTAATCTCTCTTCCATCAGAATAAACAACCCAAGTATCCATTCCATCCCCAAGCTTCATCTGTTCTTCTGTAACTCCCTGGAGAGAGAGAGAGACAGAGAGAGAGAGACAGAGAGACAGAGAGACAGAGAGGGAGAGAGAGAGGGAGACAGAGAGAGAGAGAGAGAGACAGAGAGAGAGACAGAGAGAGAGACAGAGAGAGAGACAGAGAGAGAGACAGAGAGAGAGACAGAGGGAGAGAGAAGGCCAGAGCCAGACTCTAACCCCTCAACAGGATATCCTCTCCGCCTCCGTTAACGGTCTCCTTCTCCTCCGGACGGTGGCGTATCAGCGGGCCTCGGAGGAGCCAGAAGCGCCACTTCAGTCGACAGATGTAAAAACACGCCGCGCGTCTCCGGCGTGGTCACACCACCAGGACCGCGCGTGGGCCGACGCGGCCCGCCGCCGGATCGCGGCGACGCGGCTGCCAAGTCGACAGATGGCGTCCGGGGAGCTGAGGCATGGCGGCATGCTTTAAGTATGATGTGGCATCAACGAACACTTTGGAGTACTCGCGTCGGTGAGTTCTAAAGCACAAGGGCTAATCACGTAACGCGGCGGACAGTGCAGATGCTCGGTTTGATGAACGCCCGCGGGAAACAAACGGAGCTGATTAAGGATTCAGACGGTTCATCGTGGCATTTGGAGACCACACAGGTGTCACATGACTGGAAGAGAAAGCGCCCAAAGCTGGAGTTTAATTACATCTCCACCCCTCCCCCCCGCCTTTCAAAATAAAAGCCCTTTCACCCCTCCCCTTGGCACGATGGAATCATTTGATATCAACCGATGCCAGGAAAACACAGAGAGCCAGCTACAGCATTGTGTTCCACATGTTCCATTCTCATTCAGTCCACCAGTGGTATGAACAAGACCCGTCAATGGCAAGAGGCTACAGGACGTGCCCAACTCCTTCAGCGGGAAGCAGAGGTCACATAATTACCCCCCCCCCCCCCCCCCAGCCCACCCTCCACGCCACAGTCACAACTGCGAGCCGTTACGTCACCAGCACTTCATCTAACCCAGGTTTAATGGGCCAGGTGGACCATGCCAGTTTAATGTGGCTGCGAGGTCTGGGCAAGCCGGGGCTTTTTAGCTGTCGGAGGCGACAGGTGACAGGTGTGCGGCAGGTGAATCGTTTGTCACGCTCGGCGCGATAAGGCCCCGGCGTAGAGGAGGCTCGCTGACGCCACCTGTAAAAGGCTCACCGCTGGGCGCGCCTCCGCGGGAAATGTCAGCGGGGAATTATAATGCAAAGCTAACCTTTGTCACGGAGATTGCCGCTGCTGATATGTAGCCCGCTTGTCGCAGCATTTGAAATAAGTGCTTTTCCGCTCCACCCCCCCCCCCTCCCCCCCTCCTCCACCCTCCCTCCATGGCCAACATCCGTTCCTCTCACGTACTAAATTGCACACATATTTCTTGCCGCCTCGTCATTCAAACAACAAGGGCGGGCGCACATCACGAAGAAGCTCCGCTTTTGTGTCGCATTCAATCTTCTTTTGAAAGACTTTGGGTCGTCTTCCTTCTGGGTTTGCCATACCCAGGAGATGAACAGCCTTCCTATCACATCAGTTTAGGAATCCATCAAATGTACAATATCAGCATCCGTTCGTGAGAATGCCCGGTGACGTTCGGAAACCAGCAAGAGGTGCACCAGGCAGTTCTCTAGACCAGCCTGAGTACAGCCTCAACCGAGCCGATGGAAATATTCACATTTTGATTAAGTATTTAGTGAGGACAAACAGGGTGTGTACTAAAATAGAAAATGCAGCGCTAGTGAGCAAGCTGGTGAAAGGGTTAAAAGTGCTGTGCCTTGTTTATCATAGTCTAATGTCCCCAGGACGTGATGGCCCCACGAGGGGGAGGCCCAGTCTTAATTGGCTTCAGAAGATGCTGGAAATTAATTGACAGATACACAGTGGTTTCATGTTCACGGTCGGAACAGAAAAACAACAAAACCCTGTTTGCTTCAGCCGTTACAGCGAAACACCTCCCTTCATCTCGTCTCCCAAGCGCAGAGCTGTGCATGCGTGAACCGTCTGGAGTGCTCAGGAGTGATACAGTGTTGTTCACGCTGTATCACCTTGTGGGTTCCTATAGACGACGACATCGCATCCAGCTGCACCCGATAGACAATGCTGCGAAGCGACACAGGTGTGATGACAACAAGCCCGGTCGTTCCTCACTTTCGCCACGTCAGCTGGATCCCGCCCCGTCTGAGGGACCCATAGGATGTCATTAAGCGGCCAGATGAACAAGTCGAGCAAGAAAAACATGTTCTTCTTGTTGGAGACATCAAAGGGATAGGACTTGCTGGGCCCTCTATCAAAGTGCACGGCAGCGGCACAGCATCAGTCCCCTGCGGACACTGTCAACCGCTTTTATTATTTATGAGAAGCTACTCGTAAAGAAAACACCCAAACAAGAAGCGACATTAAAAAATAAAAACCGGTTATTAAAAGAAGGCAAACAAGGTACAGCAAGTCTGCTGAAGGTGAGTCAGTCTATCCCTCATGTTGGTTTTGTTTACGTTGACGTTTTCAAATGCGGTTTTTTTTTGTTTTTTTTCCCCCCGGCCGTGTTCGAGCCACAAGAAATAAAAGTCGCCCCTCTGTCGGGTAGAGGAGCTGAACAGGGCAGTCTGGGAGGCCGAGGGTCATAGTTGAGTCAGCCTGTGAGTGGAAGCCTTGCTTCAGCACAACGTCTCTGTGGATCTGTTCATCCAACACACTAACCCGGGATGACAATGGAGTAAAACTCTCTCTGTGCCCGGGCCTGAGAAAACGTCCACCGGCATTTACAGCGAGCGCTTTGAAAACCCCCGCCACACTTATCCGACAACGAATCAGTCATTGAGAGACGCCGACTGTCTTTGAAGCGTATTAACAATGATGTCCGTTTGAATCCGAACGTGAACGATGGCTTGGGGTCAGTCATCACAAGCGCCCTGAAACAGACCAGGACGTGAAATATCACCCGGAGCTCAGGAACCTATCAGAGTACAGACCTTGTGGTTTCATCCAATCGGCACAAAATACGCTAACGTGAGCAACCGGATACATCTGCATTGGCGGAAACTGTCTGGAATTGAGTGCCGTACTCGGATGAGCTGGCATCCAGGAGCTCTCAGTCACCGCGATGCGCCATCGTCATGTACAATGGGGACAGAGTGATGTACTACATCCCAGAAGCGACCTTGAATGGGTAGGCCTCATCTGTCACATGTCACACGTACATATGGCGTCTCCGCAGGTGACGAAGCTTGGGGAACAGCTGACTAAGCCGGGGCATGTTAGAGAGCATCGCAGAGGTTGTTAGGAACCCCGTTTACACCAGGAGGTAAGTCTTGACTTAAGTACAAAAGTCACAAGTCTTAACCATCAAGATGTCTGTCGAGCTCTCGTGAGATCTCAAGATTTCACGTAGACAAACGGCGTTAAAAGTTTTAGTTGTTTACGCGCGCAATCTGCACGCCTAGAGAAGAACAAAAAAAAAGTATTTGGAGCCTGTTCAAAGTGTGACCCCGGGTGATGAATCCGTGTGAAATCCACGGGATCAACCTGCGCGCACAGCTGGGGAACGGTGACTTCTCCCCGCGCCCTCGCCATTGTGTCGAGTCAGAAAGGGGCCCCGCCTGGGTTTGAATTCACAGAGGACACCCATTCATCCCTCCAGCTGCTTCGTGTCCGCCAGACTGGGGGGATCACAACAGGTGGTCCGAGTGCCCTCTTTCACAGCGGCTTGGCTCTCGTCCAGTGTTTCCTTAGTGAGCGACATGCATCGCTAACGCTCCTTAATGGAGGGGGACACGCCAGGGCGCCCAATCTTCAAACAAGGTGTCCATCCCCTCTCATCCGGCTCCTGAGCCTGGTCACAGTTCTCAGAGCCTCTGCTTTGTGTGCAACGCAAGAAGAATATTTACAGTCCAAGGACATGGCTGGTAAATACCTAAGCAGGGAAATACAAGAGGGGGAAACGATACAAGATGGTTGAAAGTTTTGTGGAGGTCCTTGGAAGTACTGCCACAGCGACGGCTCCGGTGCTTCGTCAGGTAGGCAACATTTCGTTTCGGCGTACCACGTCTTGTGACACTGTGGCAATCGTGAAACTGAGAGCTTCTATCCGAGGCTCTCGGCGGTCATTGTCGTTTCAGCTCCTCTAAGGGTACCCTCACCCCTGAGCCGCCGAAGGGAGACGTGCCGTAGGAATCAGGTCGGCGTGCTCTCGTCATCTCCGCTATAGGGGACGCATCGGTGCATCAGCCCCAAGAATCACAGAGGCAATATCTCGGAAGAACGTTTGACTCAAGCGTAAAAGTGTTAATTGCATTGAGAGACTGTGTGATGCACTGTGAACAGAACAGCCGCCCCTTGTGGTTTGTGCTAGTCTGGTGTCTACGCTCCAGTTCCGCCACACATCCGATAGGGTAACAAACTAACACAGTGGTGGTTTTCAGAAGCAGATACACAGTAGCAATCAATGGGATACAGTAGATATTGAATCGTATCACAGTAGATTTACTGTGTGTTATTGACAGACATAATCAAATGAGACATGATGAAGTGTGTCAGAGTGGTACAGTGCAGTAGGTATAGTGCAATGTACTGTAATACACCTGATATGCAAACCAGGGTATTTACACATTGGCTTGCAATATGAATAAGGGATCTGTAATAAATTATGTGTATTGCATGAAATAGCCTCATACACTAAGATCAGAGTGACATGAGTACATATTCCAATATTTCCATAATATCAAATATTGATTGGAGATATGTCACCTTGGTGCTTTTCTTGACTGGATTTGCACATTTTAAAATCTGAATGAAACAACGTTTAACCCAATTTGTATAATCCGACAAATACATTCAGAATGCTAATAAGACCTTGCAATATTGAGATCACATTCGAATATGTTTACAATCAACAGCAGGCAGTGGAATTGCAAAACAGATATCGAATAACATGATTTAGGCTAAACTATAAACAACGAACGGTACAGTCCAAACTGTCATTAAATCTATATTTATGCAGACTACAGAATATGATTAACGTGCATCCATCAGCGCT
Source organism: Thaleichthys pacificus (assembly GCA_023658055.1). Classification (NCBI taxonomy): domain Eukaryota; kingdom Metazoa; phylum Chordata; class Actinopteri; order Osmeriformes; family Osmeridae; genus Thaleichthys; species Thaleichthys pacificus. Next base: position 3,978,463 of record CM042878.1, on the reverse strand, counting down.
AATCGGGACTACTTCTACAATATATCATTTTTGTAAAACAAAATAACGCGGCGATAATCGTCAAAATACAGTAATCGCTCACATTCAGAGAGAGAAAGCATTTTTTAGCGAATACACCAATTCAGGTACAGTAGGTATCCTGTTTGTCAGTGCAGAATTTTATATCTTAGACCAGACATGTTTCCATAGAACAATAACAGGATGATACTGAATGCACTGGAATGCAGAAGCCATGTTGCCCCAATTCTAAATGAACACACAAACTGGTGCAACTTGCTAACATGTGCCACGTCGGCATAGCAGACAATGCTACAGTATAAATCTTTGATAGTCCGTCCTAGCAACACGCCGCTTTGAACTTTCAAACCAACTCGAGTCAAGCATTTCATTCCCTGCCCTTGTAGCATGTGGCTGCAAGCAAACATCAAACCAAGGGTTAAAATCCCAGCTCCCGGACTATTTCCTAACAGCATGCCACGCCATTTTACCAGCTCCATTCACCCCACCATCTTTACCAGCCTCACAGAGCACCCCAACTTCCTGCTCGCTACGAAGACGGTCACGGCGAGAGGAAAGAACAGAGAGAGAGGACGAGAAAAAGAAAAGGTTCCTGCAACATTAATGAAAGGTCATTGTCTAGGGGCTTACCCTGGGAGCGACGGAAAGGCCCGGACTCGTGAGCAACGATCGACCCGGTCCGGGAGCAGGACCTGCGAGGAGAGAACAACAAAGACAGTTTGTGACAAAGCTGAGAGGCGCCGCGGTCTTTGAGGAGCAAAATCGATTGTGACATTTTTCATTTATTTTGTAAATGCCTCTTTGGCGGCACACTCACTCGAAACGACAGTTTAGCTCTTACGGAATGAGGGAGGTGATGGCAAAAGAGAGGGATCCTGACAGTTGTGGTAATGAGATGGCATATTAGGGCCTCGCTCCCTCACTCTCTTCTTCGCCCAGGAGCACGCCCTTCACTTCCAATCCCACACCCCGGCCGTTTGGAAATGGTTAACCCCATCAACAACAACACTTAGCCTCTTCTCTGCGAGACTGAAACGTTTGCGAGGATGTGTTTCGGAAAGGCATTGAGAATATCTTAGTCCACACAATGAAAGGAATCACCTTTTTTTTAAATCAGGAATGCATACAATGTACTGTTATGCTAATACAGTATGCTTTAGTGATAAGGTGAGTGGTCTCTGTAAACAGACTTTTTGTCAAATGTGTTATTTTATAACTGAGAAGTGTAATCCCAGAATCAGCAATCGCGTTCCGTTCTGTGCCGTCACAGCAGTTGCAGATAACATTTTATTCACGTATAAAATATATATATATATATATAAAAAAAGGGAAAAGTGCGCCATTAAAAAGGATTCAGTCATCATCGAAAAGTAATGACCGAATAAGTCATTCTATCCTGAAGTGGGTCAAGCAGGGGGAAAAGGTAGTCGATGACAAGCCAGATGAAATGCCCTCTCACCCTCCCTGTGTCTGGTTAGTGCCCTCCAAGCTGTCCGCGTGGATTGAGAGAGTGTGCTCCGCAGACGGGAGTACATGAGCAATGAGTTATGTACTTCATTAAGCCAAAGTCATTTCCCTCGCAGATATCAAGTCTCCTCCGAGCCCCTCTATAATCCATCCACCCACCCAGTCAGCCATCATTATCTAGATTTAGCCCAGAGGACTACAGTACTAAAGCTGGTCACACGCATGTGGCTGAAGATGCAGGGAAACGAGCAATAACTTTGACAGACTATGGATGTGGGACAAATGCAATAAAAGCATTGTTCAGCTATAATCTATATCTGTATCTGTATCTATAGAGACTCATCTATATATATATATATATTTAAAAAATCTATTTATATTATAAAGTCGGTTACAAAAGTGTCACTGATTCCATGCAATAAATATGGAAATGTGCATTAGGTTAACTTAATCGGTATATTGTCCATTGTACTGCTGTGGGGATGTTGAGGGATGAAGCTGTAAATCAGAATAAATGTACCAGCTGATTGAGAGCAGTGCGATGACGAGGGGGGCATTGGAGCTGTACGGTCAAACGCGGTGCTGCAGGAAAAGGCGCTAGGTTCCGGGTGTCATAACATGGAGATGATGGTTAACATGCCTCTCTTTCCAGATCCCTGTAATTATTTCAGATTACACTCGAGTACAGTGGCTGTCAATCACGGTGCAGTTGCAGGCTACATGCTAATTAATATATTAACATATGCTGAACTGAACATACACCCACACGCTCTGTACACGGAGATCAAAGATGCGTCCCGCCATGCATCTTGTCAGATTCTTTCTCACGGAAAATGTCGAGGAATTCTGTTGTATTTGCCTGAACTCGACAGAAGCTTTGGAAGCTGTGTAAACCTGCGAACGGAAGGTTATTTCTTGACAAAACTAAGTTGTGTTACTGCAGATTGTTAGGCAGCACGACTGAGGGGTTCGAGCGTTTCCGATGAGATTCAGATGCTGTGCCGGACATCGAACTCCAAAACAGAGATGGCATGCGTGTTCGCATCTATTCCTCTCAATCCATTATTCACTCTACCCACATGGAGCCGTATTCTTTAGAAGTTGGCGAAATAAAGTCACATAACTAAATGACCTTGGTTAAAATGCTCTTAGGATGTCCCCTGAGTTAACCGGTTAAAAGCACAACCCTTTAGAAGTCTTGAATCAGAACGATGACCTTGGCTGGGATGTGTTAAATGGAGCGGCTCGTGTGTGTTTTTGTGTGTAAGTATATGTATGAGGGACTGCTCTTAATAGTCCACCATTTTCCCATTTCTCCATGTCACTGATGCCTGACAGGCAGCAATTTCCATTCCCTCACTTGGACGAGACTCACTGAGGTAGAGATTATGGAGACACAGGTTTAGCTTTTCTAAGCACCCTCTTCATCCTGTTTAGATCTCTATAATGTTCAGGCATAAATAAAAACAGACGCCTTTTTTAAAGCAACCAGCCAGTCAAGCTGAAGAAGATGGCTTCAGCGTGTTTCACATTCATTTCCCGCCACTGTCACAGAAGCAGTCACATTTCCTAGTCAAAGTGCCTGAAGTTGTCAATGCTAAATCCTTTGACTAATGGCTCAAGGAGAGAATGAATTGGAAATGTTGGGGCGAACATTCATTTTCTAATTCACCTGTCTTTGCCACTTCTATCATTCATGCAGTCGATATTACTGGCCCCTTTTATAATTAGCTCCCTCTATCTACCTATCTATCCATCTATATGCGTATACACAGAGTCAGAGGTGAAATTTGATTTGGATACTTCTAGAACTACCAAGACATTTAAACCCAGAGGTCACGGATCGTGAAAGACCTCTCTGACGTGCTTAACCTTGTTAGGTTAAAGGCTGTTTCTGAGGCGTTCAGGTCATCGCAAAGGGAATATGTACAGATGCAGATCCCACCCAGTACAGCTTCCCTCAGGGTGGAGAAAAAAAAAACGAAAAAAAAACGACGTTACCGTATTGCGATGCCGTCACGGCCTGTGGAGTGGACAGTCTGAATCATTCCCGTGCCTGGTTGATTCGAGATGTTTGGTCTGAGTATCCCAGTCCTCGGGCTAGCTCTGCTCCTCATTCCCACCACTCCACACCCTGAATTCCTCCGGGATACCCCAGGCAAGGTTAGCCTGGTCCTAACCATACTCTCGTACATTTCATTTGTACAGAGAGTCTGGCCTCGCTCCATTGACAAGCGTTGACTTCCTTGTAGGCGGGTACTCTGTTGAAGTTTAAAACTATTGGATCTGCCCAGAGCCACTCTGATCTGCCATAACCAATCGCTAGCGTTCGCCTTAGCCAATTCCTTCACCACTACTGTAACGGAGCTAGCTGCCGTAGCTGGAAAATCTAACTTTTCCCGAACCCTGTGGGGAGGAGGGCCACAACATCATGGCCACCACCAAAACTCAGTAAAACTTGTTCTTGCTCCGGCTATAGCTGTTGGATATTCGGCAGCGTTGCCACAACGGACCGAATGGCTTTCCTCGCATCTTTCTCCGCCGCCATTACGGAACTACAACACAAACTAGCACACGTCACAACGTCATCGTTCTCAGCCACTCCCTCTGTTCGCTTATTGGACAGGTAGAAAATCAACCTGCAGAATCTGACTTACGGACCTCATGGCCAGACCTATGTACAGAAGCAAATACATTTGAGCGGAAGTACGTAGGACGGCAGAGCCAGGCTAAGGCAAGGTCACGACACCAAGCCGTTTGGACCACACACTCTTAATGCTTCCAACGAACCGTGAACTAAACAGGCAACTACAGTATTTAGTTGGTCTACTGAATACCGGTACTAGTGCAGGATTGATCTGTTTGAGATGCAAATCAAGCAAACTATTTCACTCAAAAAGGAGGTTTGAGACAGAGAATGTTATTTGATTACTTTGCTGGCTGTCGATAGTTGAATATGTGCTGTCTGCGAATGCCTTTTGTTAGAGCATCCATAAACGTTAAAGTTGTTACCATCCATCCAATAGTCACAATGCACACTGATGAGAACGTCGAAATATAACTGAAACTAGCATTGTATTTGATTATTTATATTACTGAATTAACTTTCCATTGTAATCCAGTATTATTCGTAGATGGGTGCTTATCTGCAGAACATTCATTTCCTCTTAAGTTCACGACATTGCCTGGCAAACTTGAAGAGAAACACATTACTGGTTTTGTCTCAAAGATTCATTCTTTCTCTTTGCTGCTCAGCAGGCTGGTATAAATACATTGTGTGTCTTTTTTTCTCAGCAGGTCTGATGGAGAACATCAGCCTGGTCTCCTCCTCCCCAAGACGGACCTCCCTCACGCCTCCTCTCCTCCTCCCCAAGACGGACCTCCCTCACGCCTCCTCTCCTCCTCCCCAAGACGGACCTCCCTCACGCCTCCTCTCCTCCTCCCCAAGACGGACCTCCCTCACGCCTCCTCTCCTCCCCAAGACGGACCTCCCTCACGCCTCCTCTCCTCCTCCCCAAGACGGACCTCCCTCACGCCTCCTCTCCTCCTCCCCAAGACGGACCTCCCTCACGCCTCCTCTCCTCCCCAAGACGGACCTCCCTCACGCCTCCTCTCCTCCTCCCCAAGACGGACCTCCCTCACGCCTCCTCTCCTCCTCCCCAAGACGGACCTCCCTCACGCCTCCTCTCCTCCTCCCCAAGACGGACCTCCCTCACGCCTCCTCTCCTCCTCCCCAAGACGGACCTCCCTCACGCCTCCTCTCCTCCTCCCCAAGACGGACCTCCCTCACGCCTCCTGTCCTCCTCCCCAAGACGGACCTCCCTCACGCCTCCTCTCCTCCTCCCCAAGACGGACCTCCCTCACGCCTCCTCTCCTCCTCCCCAAGACGGACCTCCACACTCACGCCTCCTCTCCTCCTCCACAGACTCATCCCCAGTCCTCATCCCTGACACATCCGAGACTCCTCCTCTCTGGCTCTCACTTCTTCGCTGTCATCTACCCCCCCACCCCCCCACCCCGAGGGACTGCCTCTCAGCTCCCCCCCCCCCCCTCCTCTTTAGCCCCCCCCCCCCTCTTTGCCCACCCCCCCCCACTGTCACAGCTGACACATCACTCCCTTCCGCATACGGTCCCAGGGGACAATCTGTGACACTCACCCATGCCCTGCGATGCTCATGTCCGAAAATCTACCGGAGGAGATCCTGTGCTTGCAGTGTTGGCCCACGAACCAGGAAGAAAACATCCCCCCCCCCACCCCCCAACTGCTAAAACTCTCAGGGTCCGTTTGATTGATTCCTCATTGGCATTGGGAGTCGGTGGTACACAACTGTACCTTCCAGAGCTAAACCCAGATGGAGCTAGAAGGAGGGGAAGGGGTCGTTAGACCTGTACTTTATACCGGCACCACCCCTGTGTCATTTCATCAGCCTGGCCCTGCGAGATCACAACACAATAAACTTGTCATCTTTCCAGAAATTACGGCAACCAAACTCATTTCCTCACTCTGGGAGGGAGACAGGGTGACATTGGTTCTTTTATAAGAGCAAAGAAGGTCACTGCTACTGTTGCCTGCTGGGGTGGAATTAAGCCTGTGTGTGTTTCGGTGATTTATGCTTCTCTGTAAGACTTCACAGTTAGCATCCCTGTGCTCTGTTTAAGGTAGATTGAAAAATATTGACAGTGTTGTATTATGATTACATTCAGTCTGTGACATTTACAATGTGACATTTTAAGGCACTGGGTAGAATTCTCTCCTAATTCGTTATTCTGTGTGTATGTTTAAGCTTGTATACAGTTAATAATAAAGCATATGGTAGATTCTACTCAAGACATATTTATACAACTTCACTGGGATAAGATAATGCTATTTAAAAAGAAACTTGTGGTCAGACTTCTTCTCAAAGTAACAATCCAAAAGTATTCATGAATCATTTCAATTAAATGTTACTGAAGTCAATGTTTAACTGCGTATGTCTACTAGCAGATTATCAGAATGCGTTCCTGATTGAAATTCTGGTCATTTCCTCATGTTGTTCCAAATGCTATTCAAAACAGGCTTAAATCCAAGTCCAAGTCATTGAGAAAAGGCTAAGCAGATGTTAGTGCACTGACAAGGACTGGGTGAACATTCATCTCACATGCTAGGCTCGGATCAAGCCCATCCCACTGTTCCCTACTAGTGACAGCTCTGTAGTAAATGGCAATGAGCTTCGAAAAGACACACTGTTCCTGATTATAATTGCCTTACCTTCGGGTGCACGTCAGCAACTAAACGGCAACAGAAAAGAAAGCCTGGCGCCTGGTGAATTCCAGTTTAATTTCTGTGGTAGGTGAACAAAAGATTTTGCACGTGTTGACAAAAGAGTAAGATGAAACTTGGCCACCCTCCAGTATCAAATTGACTACAACTGAATGTCACTTAATACACACAGGTGTTTATTTGACATTCTCTAATAGGCTACGCTGTCGCTTGATTGAACTGTCATTGCTTGATTTACGTGCTTTGTGTTGTAGCTTACAAATTCGTATCCCATACTTCCAACAAATATTGCCTAAATCAAGGTCATGTACTATTTTACAAAATAAATAAATCACGTGGCGACATCATTCTTTAACATTTTACTTACGCGCACAGCAATTATCGAATGTTATGAAATGCTTTCAAAACGGCCGTTGGGAGAAAAGAGCGAGCGGCGAGATCAGACAGAGGTGGCAAAGGAAAGAGTGGGTGCTTATCAGAGACGTGATGACGTGTTCAATTGTTGGTAGAGACAAACAATATAGAAGAATATAAGTTATTTGCTAGAGAGGAGCTGCTTCATGATGGTAAATAAGGAAGCCTCATCGTTCCAGGACTGGGACGTCTCTCTGGCGCCACAGCAGCTGCATCAGCGCCCTTGGTCAGAGACAGGCAGTGTAAACAGATCTGTATTTATCCTCCTCACCACCCTACCGCGCGGGCCCGCGCGCGCGCGCACACACACACTAAACTCTCTCTCTCAGACACACACATGCACACGGTGTTCCCAAATGCCAGTCAGGCACGGCTATAATTGGTTTCTAATCGCTGCCAAGAAGTAGAAATGTCATCGTTTCCGTTGTCCACAAAACTTGATTGATTTCCAATTAGCATGAAAGTAAATGCCAAATTCTTGGAAACCTACTTCTATAAAAATGATCAGAGGAAACATACAGTAACATCCTAACCTCCATTAAAGGGGTTGGGAAGGCCTTTGAAGGCTCTAAATAGTACAAAGACCAGATGTAGCCCACGTCTTCGCATAAATAAGAGAATGCAGTTTATGAAATCAAACATCGCCATGTTTTCACTGTCCTCATTTGCACCCTTTATATTTTTCTCATATCTTTTCAGCACATTTATTTCACATCGTGAACGGACTTTCACAGTACACTTAATCCACTCAATTAAAAAAAAGTGTGGAAATTGTACTTTTTGCAGCAATTAATAATTTACAGCCAAATGCTGTACAGGAACAACAGTGGATATTTATATTTCTGTGGAATCTAAGTCTGGTGGGGTGATGTGTATTGAAGTCGGTTCAGTGTTGAGTATCCTTGGGTATTTCATCTCTGTGTTGCCTTCCATTTGGTACAGTAAGTCATATCTTTCATGAAGAAGGACCAGGGTTTGATTCACACCTTAGCCTTTGGCTGTTCTGAAATAAACCAGTATTGTGAACAAACATTAACAGGATAAATAAAGAGTTGTCAATAAGCCTTGTTGTTCAGCTTATTTAAAATCATTTATTGTGCTCCAGAAGAGTAATTACTATTTAACCAGAAAGAAAGACAAGTGACAAATAATCTACATTACAAATGCCAAACCAACTCACATAGCGCCCCTTTCACAGAAACACTGAAAGAGCATACACCTTTTAACAGATCCGAGAACACCTTGTTAGATCCATCTAGATCTTGTACAGTAGCTGTTTGTTTATGTTGTGGTTTTAGAAAATGGCACTCATTGCATTACATTCATCCACAATGCTTGTCCCTCCTCTTAACACAGAACAGGCTTAAGTCACATGACCTGGTTGGTTTAACACTGGGGAAAGATACCGTCGCCCCCTTTTAAGATTTAAAACCACGGCTGGGGAGCTCCAGGGTGGAGGACGGTGAGGGGGGGGGGGAGGGTTGGAGGGCGATAAGGAGAGAGAAAGAAAGAGATAGAGAGGTAAAAGAGAGGGAGTAATTCTGAGCTACCCCTATGCACATTCACACTCCAGGTAAAAGGAGTGTGTGTGTGTGTGAGTGTGTGTGTGTGTGTGTGTTGGCAGGGGACGGGGGGGATTAGAATGTGTTGGCTGTAAAGTGTTGGTTTGTTCTAGTTTCACACACCTGGAGCAGTCCCTCTCCCGGGACAACTTTGTCGACTTGTCAAGTCCAACAACTTCCTGTCTATTGCTCCCCGTGCGTCTAACAGGTTTGGCTCGCTCCCCCCCCCCCCCCCCCCTTCTCCCGTCCTCTCCCCCCTCTCTCCCCCACAGCACCTGCGACCCTGCTGTTCAAAGGGCAGAACAGGAGATGGGGGAGGAGAAGCAGCGTGTGATTTTAAGGCGTTCACGATGAAGGAACAGGGTCACCGTGGCTCCTCCCCGCTCCTGGCGAAGGCGGACTAGCCGACCACGCGTGCCTCTCTCGGCCCGTCACACAAAGCACCGTTTTCCCCCCCCGCCAGTGACTCGAAAGACTTCACCCTAGCTGACTGCGGTTTGCGTTTTCACCAACGGGCCATAGCTGCTCGGGGCTAGCGCCGTTAGCTGTCGTAGTGAAGCTGCTCTAGGGAGAGGAGGGGGGAGTGTGTGTGTGTGGCGGAGAGGTGTGTGTGTGTGTCTCGGGGCAGACGGGTGGTGTTGTTACTTTGCAGGACGGCCTGCGAAGATTCGCCAGGCCCGCCACATTCACACGCTAACAGGTGTGTAGTCCGACAGTGTGACACGAGAGGCGGGCGAAGGGCTCTGCGGGTAAACCATGCTATGGAGCCAAGAAAACCGGGAGTCCCAAGACAAAGAAAGAGGTGAGAAAGTCCACGGTCTGAGGCCCGAAATGAGACATAAGGAAAAGTGAGGGCCGAGGTAATTACTGGGTGCGAGACGAGGTGAGGGCAGCAGGCCGGTTGTGAGCGGTGTTGCGGTGGAAGCCAAAGACGGATCTGCCTGTCTGCGGTGATGAGGCCTCCGAGGACAGGTGCATGCTGGGACTTCTGGGATGTTTACCTCTCTCGCTGCCTCTCTTTCGCTTTCGTTCTCACTCGCCGTCTTGCTCGCTGTCTCCGCCTATCTATCGCTCGCTCTCGTTTTCTCTCTCCAACTCTCTCTCCCCCACTCCTCCTGCTTCCTTTCTTGAAATCTCTGTTATCTCTCTCTCTCTCCGCCTCTCTCCCCACACTCTCTTTCGCTCTCTCTCTCTTTCGCTCTCCACTCCCTCATGTCCTCCACCTGCTGTTAGGTGAGGGAGAGCGCGGGATGAGAGGTTCAGCTAATCCAGCCTGTCAGGCCAGCGCCCCCTCTCTTCAATTACACATTTATACGCATGAATCTTTAAACAGCGCCACAGAACAAACTCTACCAAAGGATAATAAGAGCGGGCGGGCGTGGGAGGGGGTGGGGGGGGGGGGGGGGGTGGTGGGCGGGGGGGGGGGGGGGGATGGGCAACCTATGCAGTCGAGAGGATCTTCCATCTCCCTTTTCCTACCTCTCCACCCCCCTTCCCCTCCACATATGCCTTCCCTGGCTTTATATCTATGGGCTGTTTTCATCTTTGAGAGATTGTTCATACAGATACACCCTCCCCCCCCCCCAGCTACAAGTTAAACAAAAGAGAGATGAATGGAACAACAGTGCAGGTAATTACCTCTCTATGGTAAGGTGGGTTTTGACTAGTAGCAAGAGGAAGAGGAGTGAAGAGAAAAACCAATATGTATAATAGCAAAGAACATTGATCCAAACTGAAATTACAATGAAGGTTCCCCTTGGTAGGGCTCTCCAAAACAGTGAGTGATTCACCACTATCAAAAAGTAGTACCAACACACATAGTACAAAACTAGTCCTTATATCCAGGTTCACTCAAGCTATATTGTGTATGCACTGTAGTTCTTTTACCATGTCCCCACCCTCCCTCTGCCCCACACTGTCCCATGATATGACCCCAGACCCGCATACCCACAACACTACATTTCCCCAAATCCCGTGGGTTCCGTCGGCCAATCAGGAGTAGTGTTCTTCCGAAAAACTAATCCAATGGGGATGAAAATTATTCTTAATTATGACTTTATCAGCGGAGCAGCCATCAAGCAGATAAATTGTCATGCGCGTCGTGCTAAAAATATTCCAGTGTCCTTTTCGTTGTCGTCCAGCTCTCGGTATAGACAGCACTTGTGTGATGAAGCTGTAACTAGAACTGCCAGTCGATCCCCATCCGTTTCTTATCCTGGCAAATTTGCAGTCTCGACGCCCCCCTTTCTTAAGAGGCTTTAAACAGCATTGGTGCTTGATGTACATATCTAGATATGTAAATAGGTTCTTTACAATAAAATAGTTCCCCCCCCCCCGAAAAAATAAAAGGATGAAAAGAATCTTAAGACATTTTTCGAAAATGTCTTCTCCATTGTGCATATTCTGTTACAGAGTTCGCTCCTCGTTCACCCGCTATTGTTTTTGTCATATTTTACATTGCCTTCATTGGCTGAGACACATGCCTTAAATTGGTTGGTCAACATCTCGTCTTAGCTCCGGAAAGAGTCATTTATCGTTTGACGCCACAGAAAAGCAATATGTTTTCTTTCATTTACAAAGCGGCCCCTGCCTCGAAAGCTTGTCTGAGGTCCTTTTCAGATAACACCATGAAAACAATCTTTTTCCAAAGATTCAAAGTTGATATTTGTCCCTGGAAACGAAAAACTCTGACCTTGTTTTGTAGCAATACCAGAACTAAAATATCCTTTGTCTGTTTTTCTTTTAATTTTTTTTTTTCTTCTTTATTTCGTTTGAAATGTTTTTTTTGCAATGTTTATTTTTAATTTTTTTCTTGTATCCTCTTTTCTACAAAACAAAATCGTCGGCCCCGGCAAAAAAATCCTGTTAGTACTCCCTTAGGTACTGTATTCACAGGGCTAAAGCAGAATTCCTGTATTCCACCTGTGTTGGGTTTCCTGCTGGGTAGTCAGCTCTGGTCGTCAGGTCTCTTACTGTACGCGGCACGGCACACGCGAGTGTGTGTGTGTGTATAGGTGAGTGTGTGTGTGTGTGTGTGTCAGCATCCATCCTTCCCCTCGTGTGGAGGTTATACCCTGGTGGTGGAGTGTGAATGCGGGTGAGGCAGTGTGTTGTTCTGCCCCGCGCCCGGGTAGCTGCTGAAGTTGTGCAGGGACTGCAGGCCCTGCATGGTGCTCGGGATCATGGTGATGGTGTTGGGGGTCATGAGGGGGATGTCGTCCGGCGAGCGCCGCATGGCCAACGTGTAGTCGGGCGGGCAGGCAGTTCTCAGGACCACCTCGTGGGGGTGCATGGCGTCCCCGTGGCAGTCGCGCTCCAGGTCCGTGTGCTTCATCTGCAGGGACATGATCTCCTCCTCCTGGGTGTGCGCCAGGTCGTTGGCCGTGCTCCGCTGGGGGCTGCAGCGCCGGTGGACGTCGTGCCGCCGCTTGTCCTTCTTGTAGTACAGGGCGGCGAAGGCCAGGATGTTGAGGAAGAGGAGGGAGGCGCCCACGGCGATGGTGACGCTCAGCTCCGTCGAGTAGTCCCTCTGGTCGAGCAGCACGGGCTGGTTGTGGCTGTCGTGGGTCTCCGTGGGGAAGAACGTGGGGTTGGGACGCTTGGTGACCGGTGCCTTCTTGGGGGGCTTGGGAGGCGACTCGGGTTGGGGCACCTTGGTGGTGGTGGGGATGAGCTGGGTGACCTCGTTGAGGCTGTGGAGGTGAGGCACCAGTTCCAGCCACAGGTTGACCTTGTTGGCGCGGTAGTGCTCTTTGACGCGAGGCTTAAGGCCGATGTGGAGGTAGAGCTGGTCCTTCTGGTTGTAGCGCGTCCAGGCCACCTCCTCGAAGCGGTTGGGCTTGGTGTGGATGAACTTGGTGTCCTGAGGCACTGGCTGGTTGGGGTCCCTGCGTAGAGGGGGAGGAGGACAAGATGACAAGCGTGAGGATCTGCTTGTGAGGCGACACTGCATTTCTAATCTGCAGTGTTTCAGTTGGGATGCTTTACAATTCATAAACAATTGAAGGACATCTGCACATTTCAAACCTATAAACGTTATGCTGGTGCTGAGATCACGAATGAAAAACGCTTTACTGTACACAACGCATCTGAAACGACGACTTTATAAAGCTATGCATTAAACTCAAAGTGTATAGTCCACTGTATTTGACATGGTCTTATATTACATGCAAGGCACCCCCTCGAGCAAAGAAGCCAGAATGTCAGAATGGTATTTCAAACTAGCGGGACCATATCGTAAAGCGTCTCGACCATTCAGAGGGGTGACTTTCATCCCACAGGTACTCTGGGTTCTATGGCTCTTCCATGTTCTTTTTGTAGATCATAAGTGTGCTTCAGTTCCTCTGAGGCTGTCTAACTGCTGACAGAAAGGGACATTATGTTCCCAAAAACAATTACCTCCATGAATACATGCTTAAAGGCAGTGTGGGTATAAAAAAAAAAAAAGGGGATTTTAATTCTGTACAATTGATAATGTCACTCTTCAGGCCACCTCACTAATTATGTGTTTGACTTTCCCTGGTGGAAACTTGAATGGAATACAGATTGAACGGTTCTCGCCTGGGAAGCCTCATTCGCCCCCACCGAAGGCGAGAAATCTGCATTGTTTACTTTCGGAGACGAATCTAAACATGCCACTTTTGCACATGATGGATTGTGTTTTTCTTTTCGCAGCACAATCCAGACAAAATGAAAACGGGGGGGGGGGGGGGAAGAGAAAAGAAAGAGCGTTTTTCCATTTCCGTCCCATTAAATCGCCCTGCATAACGACGCCGACCGTCCCATCCCTCTGCGGGACTTACCCCGTCTTGGCGAAGTTGGTCCAGTAGGTCATCACCACGGCGCTGAGCATCACGTCGTTCTTGGAGAAGTTGCACGGGAACAGCTCGGTGGGTCCGATCATGGGCAGGCCGAACACGTAGGGGATCTCGTCGCCGTGCGCCGCGTCCGCCCACGGCGGCACCTGCTCCGTCTGACAGTGGTGGTAGAAGGCGTAGAAGTACGTCGGCGAACCGAAGCTGGAGTGGAGGTCGGCGGTGGCCACGGCCGGCGCCACCCACTGGTGGTCGGTGAACAGTGCCAGCAGGGTCTTCCTCCTCGTCTCCGGGTTGTGCCGGTCGGCCCAGTCGGTGTACATGAACTTGATGGTCTCCCGGAGGATGTCCTTCCCTTCCGGGTAGCCGTACAGGTCGTCCACGAAGCTGGACACGGCGTAGTCGAAGTCGTTGGCCTGCACGCCGTTCTCGTTGTCCACGATGAGCTCCACGAACTTCAGGCCCTCGCCCTGGTTGACGCCCAGCATGATGTCGTAGTTGAGGAACTCGCCCTGCTCCATCAGGATCTGCGGGTCGTCGGGGATGACGTCGCCGTCGATGACGGGGCCGAAGGCGATGTGGTAGCGCGCCGGCTGGATGTCCTGCTCCACCAGCTCCTTGTAGTGCTTCTTCTGAAGGCACTCCACCAGGTCCAGCGTGTCCTGCAGGTTGCAGCCCACCTTCCTGGCCAGCATGCGGGCGTACTTGGCGGGCTGGAAGCTCACAGCCCAGCTGGAGAGGGCCGTGCCACTTTGGGCGATGGCCCTCTGAAACAGACCTAGAGAGACAGATAGAGAGAGAGGGCAGAGAGAGGGAGAGAGAGATAGAAATAGAGAGGAAGAGGGAGAGTGAAAGAGAGAGAGAGAGAGGCGGAGAGAAATAGATTAAGATGTGCAAAATACACTTTTCCACACCTAAAGAGGATCTCTTATAGAGTTGAGAAGGAGGGCAAGTTCAGATATTATGACATTGTTTAGTCTGAGCAAGTGCTTAGCTGATTCCATCCAGCAGAGCACTAGACAATACTACACAGCTAAGGAAGGAATTCAAATGTCAGACTTTCAATGTTTTTCCGCTCCATTAAATGAGAGAGAATAAAATAAAACAGATTAAAAGAGGAGTGTGAAAAGGAATATGAAGATATGTGTGGATGTAAGACCCATGGGTTTCCATTCACTGAAGATATGGATGAGAGGACAGAGAGCCATGACTCGCAAAAAGATCTAAGCAGGGAGATGGGCAGATAAAGCTGGGGTGAGAGAGAAAGAGGATGAACGAGGGAGGGGCGGAGGGAGGGAGGGAGGGAGGGAGGAAGGGAGGAAGCCAAACGAAAAGAGAAACTGAAAGGAAAAAGTGGATGACTTTCGGAAAACAAGCCCTAGACTACAAACCCCAGAATGCACTGCAACCCAAGCTGGCGCCGTTCCTCCTCCTACCTTTGGTAGAGTTGCTCCAGCGGTTCCCCTCGGAGTAGTGGGACAGGGTCAGCAGGTTGACGCAGGAAGCCCCGGCCCCGGACCCGAACACGGTGATCCGCAGGGGGTCTCCTCCGAAGTAGGCGATGTTCTCGCTGGTCCACCTCAGGGCCTGGATCTGGTCCAGGAGGCCGTAGTTCCCCTTGGCGGCCTGGTCCCCTGTGCTCAGGAACCCTGGAGGAGACCACGACAAGACGCAAGGATGAGCATGGCGAGGTGCTTTGAGGAACGAACGGTTCGGTCAGTCGGAGGTTAGTTAACGGAGGTGGGAAAGTTCCGGTTCAGAACGTTGGACGGCGAGCACGTGGTTACATTTACATTTAGTCATTTTAGGAGACGCTCTTATCCAGAGCGACTTACAGGAAGTACAGGGACATTCCCCCCCGAGGCAAGTAGGGTGAAGTGCCTTGCCCAAGGACACAACGTCATTTGGCACGGCCGGGAATCGAGCCAGCAACCTGCTGATTAATAGCCTGACTCCCTAACCACTCAGCCATCTGACCGCTCACGTGTTGGTTCCAGCCGTGCGCAGAGTGAGATGAAGGAGCCAATCTGCTCGGAGAACTGTGCTGATTAGCAGATCTGGGTGATGGGAATCTCTGCTGCACCTCTGGAAGTTACAGTGCGTTTCAGTGGAATACAGGAATTCCCTTTGGGGGGTTTGAATGTACTTAACTACACAGATTAGAAGGTGAACATTTGCAAAAGGTTCGGGGTTCATGAGGGACATTGGCACTTGAGACTATTCCAACTTGAATACTTTAGAACTTGGCTCGAATTATAGTATTCCCTCAAAGCTTAACATGCAAAACTAACAAGCCTGCACATTTAAGAATTTAATAGTTTTCTGCAATAAAACAGGAGTTATTGCTCCAAAGAGTCAATTTAGAGGACGCAACGCAAGATATAATTCTGTGAATTCAATTTTGAGGCAGACATTTTAAAATCCATATATCAAATTAAATACAGCCGATATATGGATAAAATGATAATACGCAGTGGTGTGGAGATGAATAATATGCTGCTAGACTGTTAAACAGACTGCAAAAAACATTTTTTTGTTGGATATAAGTTTGGATATGATGTACGTTATACCCTGTAAGTTAATGCGTTCATTCATCAGAAAAGAAGACCTTTAGCATGAATTAATTTGCATATTGTACCAGGATTTGTAAACACACTAATGACATTACAGACAGTATTAAGGAAGGATTAAATGTAATTAGAAACTGAAAGTATTGTCTCATTGGTACAAAATCATTTGAGGTCCCTGAAGAATACAAAATGGTGGCCAACATCCTGTGAAACATAAGTAGTATTTGATCAGTGTGAGCCACAGCAGTCGTGCAGCCAGTAACTAGGCTCCTCGGAGTCTCCCCGAGGGGTTGAGGGGTTGGGGGGGTTGGGTGGCGGGGGGAGAGGGGTGTATGATGTGTAACAGATCACAGGTACAGTAACTCCACACTGTCCTCAGCAGGCTGTGGCCCAAAGCAATCCCTGAGACAATTAACACCGAATCATCCTCCTCCTCCTTCTCTTTCCCCTCATTCTTCTTGCTCAAGCTCTTCCTCCCCCCCCCCCCCCGTCCCCCCCCTCCTACTCATCCTCCTTCTTCGCCCCCTCTCCTCCTCTCCCTTTCTTCTCCTCTTCATCCTCCTCCTCCTGCAGCACTCTCTGCCTCTCTGTCCAATTAGGCAGCACTCGCGCGTTGGTGGATCAATGTGGAAGCAGTATATATAAAAGGGTGATGTCTTCGACGTGAAATATTACTGATTAAGCCTTGGCTTCCCCCAGGATCCACTCTGGAGCAGTTTAATGGCAGTCCTTATCCTCCACCCTCTGATTTCCATGCTAAAAGGTCCATTACCTGGTAGAATCGACACAGGAGTACTCTCCCCCTACAGCCTTTCCTACCTTTTCTCTCCTTCCATTCTTCTCCTTTCTTTCCACTGGCCTCCCATCTTCCTCGATGACAAAGTCAAGGAGGAATCGATTCATTGCGGCTGCTCCTATCGTACGCTATGAATTCAGACCAGCTATGTAAATTGTATATTCGAATAAAAAACGGTAGGTTTCTGGTGAGATACGATGTGCGACACCGACGGCCACACACTCTCCACCCTCTCTGCACCACTCAGGTATTAATCCAAAACTAATTTTCCCTGGGCGGCCCACTGTCCCCCTCCTGTATGGAGATATCAGATTTGATATCATATATTATCACATTAAAGGTGGATCAGGCGTCAGCCTCTGCTGGATACACACGCAGCCCTGATCGCGGCCACACGGTCAGACGGGACTGCTTAATTGACTTTTTCCATTTCAATCTGAGGTTTTATTTATTTATTTGGTTTGGACTTCAAAGCCTAATCTTCTGGAAGTAACAACAGCAGTGGGCAAAAAGCGTGTTTAATTGATTCAATTTGTCTGCGTCGGGCCGGGTGAGAACCAGGACAGGCGAGCCACGGGCTTGAAGATGATTAGCAATCAAACCGCGGTGTCGTTCCTGTGAGTGTGTGTGTGTTCTCAGAAGTTTGGGTGTGGGGGCGAGTTGTTGACGGCTTCGGAGGACCGCGGGTGAATCATCCCCGCACACACACAAACACACACCTTCCCCACACACACAAACACAACATTCCCCACACACACACAAACACACACCAAACACCTTCCCCACACACACAAACACAAACATTCCCCACACACACACAAACACACACCCAACACCTTCCCCCCACATACACAAACACAAACATTCCCCACACACACACAAACACACACATCAAGACGCACACTCACACCCACGCCCCCCCACCCCCGCACAAATCCACACACATGCGTCCGTCCCGAACCTTGACCCCGGATGGGTGTAAAGCCAGGGTGTTCATGTTCCTACATCAGACAGTCAGCTGGCCCAGCAGCTTCCAGAAACATCCAGAGGTATGAACAGGAGCCTGGCTGACAGAGATCATATCCACCTGAACACACTGTACCGACATATATAAATCTCTGCAGCCCGGATCCCTGGCAAGATAAGATCCAACACCAGAGCTAGACCTGCCCTTCCAAGATGAATTGACATAGTGTGTGGGTGCAAAGCCGCAGGATGATAAGCGAAGAGGCCCAGTGATCTCTCATCTTTGTGGGCCACGCGTGTTTGTCCGCACGTGTGTCTGTGTGTGTGCGTCTGTCTGTCTGCGTTTTCATTTGTTTGCGCGTGTGTGTGTGTGTCAGTGTGCGTTCCTCTGGATGTGTATTGGCGTGTCTGCCTGTGTGTGTGTGTGTGCACGTGTTTGAGCCGGGGGAAGAGAGGGTTTTTCCGTCCAGAGCTCCATTTTGCAATCAGTGGAGGAGAAGCCCCGTATCTGTACCATTTACATAGTACATGGAGTGTGTGATGTGTTTGTTTGTCACTCTGGTGAACAGAGCCGTTTACAAACAGAGCGCGTGACATCAGCGCTGTTCCCCCGCTGCCTCGCAGAGAGGTCGGGAAGACTGGCTGGATGTGACGAGCCGGAAATGTGTCTGAGGGCGACTTCAGTCACACAGACAATTTCAGCTGAGGGGGAGAGAGAGGGAGGATGGGGGGGGGGGGGGAGACAGAGTGGGTGGGAGAGAGATGGTGGAGTGAGAGACAGAGATGGGGTGGGAGAGGGGGTGAGAGGAGGGGGAGAGAGAGAGTAAGGGGAAAGGGTAGAGCGAGAACGTGAAGGGAGAGAGAAAGAGAGAGAGAGGGGAGACAGAAGGAAAGAGAGAGAGAGAGAGAGAGAGCGAGGGAGAGAGCGAGGGAGAGAGAGAGAGAGAGAGAGAGCGAGGGAGAGAGAGAGAGAGAGAGAGAGAGAGAGAGAGCGAGGGAGAGAGAGAGAGAGAGCGAGGGAGAGGGGCAGACAGAAAAATGGAGATGGTGGGAAATGATTTCTTTTCCACACTGATACATTTTTCCACACCCGTGCTCAGTGGATCATAATCCTCTGGTGGCATGCTCGTCTGTCTAGCACTGTCCTCCACACACACACACACGCACAGACCCAATCACACACCCTCACAAACACACCCTCACAAACACTCCCGGACACACAAACAGCATTGTTCTCTTTCCTGTCTGAAGCCACACAAAAGACCAGTACACATACAAAAACCCATCCCAGAGTCAATACACAGACTGAAGGACTAGCAAGCAGTCTGATAGACAGAGAATTCTTCCCCCAGGGCAGTGGTGGTCTCCATCCAGTTACCCGCCTCATGGACAGGGTGTGGAGGGGGTTTTCATGCAGAAAGAGGTTCTACTGGAGCTACTGCACAGCAGTCATCCAGACAGCCAGGCAGGTGTTGAAAAAGGACTGTCCAAACGTCCTCTGTGGACGGAGAGGAAAAGCAACGCTCGCTATTCTGTCCTCAACGCAGAAAGGGTCGGAATGGAGAAATAAGAGCAATATAGTACAGTGACTGCGTGTTTGTATTTGCATTGTTGACCTCTGTGTGTGTGTGCGTGTTGCTGTGTGTGTGTGTTGCTGTGTGTGTGTGTGCGTTGCTGTGTGTGTCGACCAGACACAGAGACAGTACTTTTGAATCCGGGACAGAACCCTAGCCTACAGATCCAGGACAGAGATGAACAACCTAACCCTAGCACACCTGGTACCTCACCATTCACAGGCTATTACAGCAGGTTAGCTCTCGCAGGTATTCTCATTAGCCTGCCTGCATTTGACGTCCTATTTCCGACCACGCTCATGAACCCCCTTATCTCTAAAACTGCTGCTGCAGACAAAACACTGGCGTTCCCTCCTGAGATGGAGAGAGAGAAAGGGGGGAGAGAAGGAGAGAGAGAGAGATAGAGAGAGAGAGGGGGAGAGAGAGAGAGAGAGGGGGGGGGGGGAGATGGAGAGAGAGAGAGATAAAGAGAGAGGAAGGGAGAGAGAGAGAGAGAGAGAGAGAGAGAGAGAGGGGGAGAGAGAGAGGGGGGGGGGAGGAGAGGGAGAGAGAAGGAGAGAGAGCGAGAGAGAGAGAGAGCGAGAGAGCGAGAGAGAGAGAGAGAGAGAGAGAGAGAGAGAGAGAAAGAGAGAGAGAGAGAGAGAAAAGGAGAAAGACAGTGCCAGTGTGTGTGTGTGTGTGTGCGCTTAGGAGTTCTAAAACAAACTAATTCATTTCACACAGTAATCTCATATTTGCAGGTGAGAGATGCAGAGCGGGACCCGGGTGTTAAGTCTGAGAACTGCATCGTAAAACGAACCATCTTCAAAAACACTGAGACTACGACGACTGGCGTGGAATTCACAGGTACACAGAAAGGGCTGTGTTGTCAGTGTGTGTGTGTGTGTGTGTGTGTGTTTGACCTGGCTGACCTACTCCCATATTAGCTGGGGCAGCAGTCACCCAAACAGCCCGTCTAATCTTCCTCAGGTAAACCAGAGGAACGGGCCAGCACAGACGCACCTTCCCACAGCAGAGGTGCGATAACGCAGGGGCGCCTACAGACACAGCGCTGCATCATCCTGCATACATTAGCCCCGTCAGATCCCCATCGAGCCGACACACCGGCCCTATCCCCTTTCAGCAGACGGTGGGAGCCAAATGAGCTCTGCCATGTACAGTTGCTTCCTGGTTGCTAATGCAAATGAACACGTCACAAGGAGTTGCCGTAGCGACGCTTTGTTTGCAGCTCAGGGGGAGATGATTGGGACACGGGAGAGGCAGGCAGGTTCCCAGTATACTCGGGTCCACTTTGTATCGATTCAGAGTTTTATCTCAGAGCCCAGCCAGTGAAATAGCTGTGTATTCTTATGGAGTACAGGAGTGAGTGTATCCTTGCAGTTAGGTGTGTGTGTGTGAGTGTGTGTTTGTGTGTGGGTTGGTGCCTGTGTGTACAGTGTGAATGTGTGTGTCCCTGTGTGTTTGCGTGTGGCTGAGTGCAGGCACAAGCACAGGCATTGTAGTTTTCAGTGTATGCGTACACATGCGTGTGTGTCTGTGGATTGGAGCCTGCGTATGTCTACCTGCTTGTGTGTGTGTGTACGCGCGCATGTGTGTATAGGGATCTGAGCAGCCCACGCTGAGGTATCCAGCAGAGATTTATGAAAGCTAATGTAAACACAATTCTGTAACAGTAGGGTGGTTATTATTGGATGCACAGGATCCTTGGCAACGGAGGAGAGCTACTCAGAGAAACTCAAGACTATTGACTGTACAGAAAATCACCTCAGAACTTCAGACTGGAGAGTCATTTCAGCATGGTTCTGTTTGTCTTTTAGCTTGTTTTTCACACCAGCATCATCGGCAGGGATTGGGAGCAAGCGTGGATTTAAGCAAACAGATCAATAACCTTTCTACAGGTGTGGTTTCTTACTATAGAGATGGGGTCTGTGGAGATCGGGTCTTGTACCTCCAAGCAGTGATCAATAGCCTGCGCTGTACTGTGTGTCTATATTCTCCTCTCAGCTTGTGTGCATCTTTCAATCAGTCTAAATGTTGCATGGTAAATGGTGAGTTATTACTCTGGTGAGGGGACAGAATGTTTCATCGATATTCATTTATTATGCCACCCAGAACTTCTGTAAAAAACCATGACTTACATAGATATCTTTCCCTCTTCCCCTCCCTCTACCTCCAACAATTTCTTAATCTACAGCCCCCCTCCCTCCCTTTCTCTCTGTCTCTCTCTAATAAAAATCAAATACGACTGTCAACTTCAAACGAAAATAACCAAGCCGTTCATATGTATCTAGCTCCGTACAAGTGTGTTAATGTGTGCCCAGGGCAGTAGACATCCCCTCACCGGCCACAAACTTTAAGTGAATTCAAATTCATCAATGTGGGTGAGGCTAGAGCCACGGGATGGGATTCTGGAAGTGTAGTTTTAAGGTTTCCCGTTTGGACTTCAAGGTATCAATGGAAGCACGGTAGCAATTGCATGGGACATGAAGAGCCGTTCCTCTTTGGTGGGCCTTGAGGCTGACTTTATAATTCATATCATCATCAAGACAGCGGGCTATTTGTGGCGGCGTTGACGCGATGCTGTCAGGCTGGGCTCTGCCGACGAGGGTGTGAAGAGCTCATATCACCAACCACAAGATGTGTGTGTGTGTGTGTTACGTAACTCCCCTCAACTTGTGGGACTTGTGAATTCCGACGCACACACACACACACACACGGATGGAAAGACAACAAACACACACAGGTGGGTATGGACACACGTAAAACACGCCCCCCCCCCCCCCACACACACACACGGATGGAAAGACAACAAACACACACATGTGGGTATGTACACAGCGTAAAACACGCCCCCCCCCCCCCACACACACACACACAGCCTACGGGGCTGTGTTTAGCTGCGGCTCACCAGGTGTGTGGGGCACCTGTCTCATCGCAGCACAGCCTCCCGTGCTCCAGCTGCCTCCCGATCTGACTCGGCAGTTGGAAACAGTACACAAGGTCACAAGGTTACCACGCTAGCTACACGCCGCCCAGAGAGAAGGGCCTGAGAGAGAGCAGCTGTACAGCGGGAGCCTCGGGGGGGTCACACAGTCAGCCTGCTGGTTTGCTGCTGCTGTGTAGAGTAAACCTGGGGGAGGAGTGTTGGTGGTGGGGGTCTGGGTGAGGGATGTGAGGGCGGGGGTGGGGGTGTGGGTGAGGGATGTGAGGGCGGGGGTGTGGGCGGGGGTGTGGGTGGGGGTGTGGGTGGGGGTGTGGGTGAGGGCGGGGGTGTGGGTGGGGGTCTGGGTGAGGGATGTGAGGGCGGGGGTGTGGGCGGGGGTATGGGTGGGGCCGCAGGACAGGTTGCGTCCGCCTCTGCGGATGGGAGGTCCTCTCAGCAGTCGGAGAACAGGCCTCGTCGTTTCCCCTGCCCAGGAAACGGTTCCTGAAAATGTTCCTTCCCGCGACACCGGCACACACACGCGCCGCCGCGCCTCCACATCAGACACGCCGGAGGGTCTGCACACACCCTCCCGTCTCCACGGGGACGCCTATTTTCGGAGGCCCACTTTGTGTACACGTGTGTGTGTTTGGGTTACAGTGTGTGTGCGTGTTAGAGTGTGTGTGTGCAGTGTGCATGCGAGCCTGGGTTCCTGCTCGCTTTGAAATGTTGGTCCTGTAGCGCCGTGCTTCCAGAACCTGATGTGAATTGTTAACCAGCTTCCTTTCTTAGCTGAGGAACTCCATTAGGCATACTGATAACAGGTCTCAACAGAGAAAGGGGGGGAGGGGGGTGACAATGTGAGAAAAGGAACGTGTGGGAGGTGGTGAGAGAGGAAGAGTGAGAGAGCGAGAGAGATAGTGAGATAGTGGAGAAGAGAGGGAGAATGCAAGCGAACCTTGCATATGAAGTGAATTTAAAGATAGCTTCACTACATTTGACTCTGGGTGTCGGATGAAGAGCATTCTGGGATGTGGGCAGGAGCTGGAGTAGAGAGGCCACTGGTGAAGATGATGGAGGAGGAGGGAGGGAGGGGGGGGATGGAGGGGAGGGAGGGAGGGAGGGAGGGAGGGGGGGAGGGAGGGAGTGATGGAGGGGGAGGGAGGGAGAGGGGGGATGGAGGGGGAGGGAGGGGAGGGGAGGGGGGGGAGGGAGGGGGGGGGTGATGGAGGGGGGAGGGAGGGAGGGAGAGGGAGGGAGGGAGGGAGGGAGGGAGGTGGGAGGGAGGGAGGGAGGGAGGGAGGGGGGAGAACAAATTCTGAATCCACAACAGCCTGTAAGAGACCACTGATCATGGACAGGCAGAGAAGTGAGGTGGTGGGGGGGGTCGACGGTTCCGACCATTTAAATCAAAATCCTCAGAGTCTCCCTCTGTTCCTCCTCGTACGCCGGGGGTCACTCGGACTCCAACACCAGCTGACAGGAAACTGAGGGCTACAGTTATCTAATGATGCACCCCGCCCCGCACAGGAAATGATGTCGCCGGCACGACATTGCCCCTCGGGTCGCAAATAGCTCGGTGGGAAATGTCAGCAGTGCTCTGCGGTCCAATCAGAACCCGGCGACGAGGGAGCTCGGAGTGTCTCGGAGATGTCTCATTGATGGGTTAGAAAGGGCAACGGTGTGGATCTATTGGAACTGTCAGGGTGCACACACACACACACACACACACACGCTCTCAAGCACAGGCAGTATGCACACACACACACACACACGCTCAAGCACAGGCAGTATGCACACACACACACACTCATGCACAGGCAGTATGCACACACACACACGCACACACGCAATCAGTACAGACACACATTCACACGCACATATTACAGACACACATTCGCAGGCACAAACACATTCGCAGACACATATTTACACACACACACTCAGCACATGCACTCACATACACCAATGCACTATGCAGGCATGCACAAACACACACACACACACACAGCATTTCATGGTTATTAATGTCTCTATCTCTTTATCAAAACAAAGCAGGGCTTATACAGTAAACATGGCCTCAAGTTATTACCCACATGTTTGGTTCCTGGCAGAATCATGTATGTAGACCATGTTTATGGCATGTGTCCCCATGTAAGGCTGACAGATGGTGTCACGTGAGGCAGTCACAAACACCATATTTCCTACAGGGCGACCGCACAGTATGAAGCCAAATACCGACTTGTCATCGCTCAGGCTAGGGTAGGCTGCTGGGAAGATTAGCACTGGTTGACCAAAGTGGACCACAAACATTGTTTATACAGGACGAGCATTGGTCTGGGAGTCCCAATATACTCTGTCCTGTTTGTGTTTACAAAGTCATAAAAAAGTTACTCCAAATCTGAAGTCAAACAACACTTTGCCCGCCCTTGTAATTGCTGTGGAATCAGCTCAAACAAAGATGGCTGCCGTGACAACACTGGAAACTGTGTCACATGGAGGTCATTGAAAGGAACATTCTATCTCTGGCTCTCTCTCTCTCTCTCTCTCTCTCCATCCCTCTATCTTACTCAATATCTGCATCTTTCACTGTCTGCCTTCCCCTCCCTCTCCCTCTCTTTCCTCTAGCTCCTTCTCCGGTATCTAACCCCCCCCCCCCACCGCACCCCCCCCACCGCCCCCCACTGTGGTGTGCCTAGTCAGTCTCACACAAGCACACGGCTCTCTGGAAAGTTTGCCTTTGTGGGCTGTGAAGTGACACGGCCCAGACAGAGAGAGAGAATAGAGAGGAGAAGAGAGAGCAAGGAGCGAGAGAGAGAAGCAAAGAGAAGCAGAGCTAGGAGAGAAGAGAGAGGGAGAGAGGAGAGAGAGAGAGAGAGAGATAGAAAGCAGGAAGAGAGGGGAAGAGAGAGAGCAGAGAGAGAGAGAGAGAGAGAGAGAGAGGAGAGAGAGAGTAGAGGGAACGAGAGAGGAGCAGAAAAGAGAGAGAGCGAGAGAGAGAGAGAGAGATGAGAGAGAGAGAGAGAGAGGGAAAGAGAGAGAGCAGAGAGAGAGGGAAGAGAGAGAGAGACAGAGAGAGAGAGAGAGAGAGAGAGAGAAGGAATGAAGAGCAGAAGGAGGGATGGATGTTTTTGGCTCCATCCTTGTCTCGTACCAACGGTTACACTTCAAGACTAAACTGACAGAGCTAATAAATCTCAAATCCCCCCCCCCCCCCCCCCCCCCCCCCCCCCATAGGAGAACAGTCTTACGCATGATGCTGCAGACAGGAAGTGACGAGGCTGGATTGGTACCAGAGTGAGCCGGTTTCTGAGCGCTGCATCCTGATTAACAGCTGCAGGTCGTCCTGTCGACAGAACGTTTGGTGACGAACTGACGGGATCCTGTCAGCTACGCAATGTGTCGCCGTAAATGTCTGATGGTGAGATATGAAAGATTGAGGAGTAAGGTGTCAGTGTGTGTGTGTGTGTTGTGTCAGTGTGTGCGTGTGTGTGTGTGTGTGTCAGTGTGTGTGGGTGATGTGTGGTGCAGTGGAGGGGATGTGTGTGTGTGTGTCAAGATGTGTAGTGTGTTCCCAATTCAGAGGAAATAAGCTACGTAACTGTTGTGTGACAGAGTGTGGTTGTGGGTGGTGGGAATTGGTGGAGTGTTTCGTCATCCAACACTTAAAGCCTCAAGGAAAAAAAAACTAAAACATCCTAGGGTCTGTTCTCCCAACACTACTATAAGAAAAAAAGTCATAACTCTTATTTCCTTTCCCCCCCTTCTTCCTTTGCTTATCTTGGGATTTTCCCTTTGGCATATAAGGCAGCGACAATACTGCACTGTACCTGCTCC
>CM042878.1:3849971-3952162 GCA_023658055.1 Thaleichthys pacificus | reverse complement strand
CAAACTGTTGCTAGTGTTAGTAAGTTGCATCCAGAGTAAGCTAATCACCATTTCATGTAAAAAAAAATTCGTATTGTTCAGTACATACCCTACAAAAGATATGAGATATCAGGTTTTGGAGGGAAAGGATTCCTTGTTGTGGTGCTATAATACATGTTTTAATCTTGCGCCTCAAATATAACGCTTTGAGAGCATTTGGAAACACGGATGTCTAAAATCACTTCTGGATTGATCGGATGCATCAAACAGCCGGTGGGCGAAACATGTTCCTCTCACTGGGAGCTTTCGCCTGCTGTTGGGTGGGGGGCGGTGGGTAGCAATGGAATGACTTTTTCAGAAATCCAATCCCTCGTACATCTGCGTGTTGATGATAGTGAAACTGCGTATCCCAGTTTTTTTTTATTTTCCTCCTCCTTTCCCCCCTTTCTTCTCCCCCCTTCCCATCGAAGAAACGCGGAAAGCTTCCGTTCCTGTCCGGAGGCCCAGTTTGCCGCCGCTCGGGCAACCTGAAACCCTGGAACCCTCTCTTCAAATTCCACACGAGACCATCGCTAAGGGGTAAGCTCCGGACTAAACTCTTTCCCCCCGAAAATTCCCTGCGACGGGGCTGAAAGAAATGGCGGTAGCGGCCCTCACAACAAGGGCCGCCGCCAGTTTGGCGGAAGAGCGTAAACAAACAACCAAAGTGAAAAGCCTGCCTAATTGGCAGACGCGGGGAAGTGTTGAGGTATGGGTTGCCGGAGAAAACACTTTTTTCATGCATATGGCCCAGCTATTTATATTCGCCCGTGGCTCGAAGCGTGAGCCCTGCCTCGAGCTGGCAGTGCTGCCTAGCAGCTAACGTTGATATACGGTTTTGCCTCCCACGTACGGCCGGCCCCATCCATTCCCCCATGCAAAGAAAATGGCGAGCTAAGTTTGAGTTGTGGTGTGGCGTGTGTCTGCTCTCTCCCGTCCCTCAGCTCTCTCATTCGATACTTCTTAACTAAATTCGTCTCCCCTCCTCAACCTCTATCCCAATACATCATATTTTTACTTTTCTCTTTCTCTACTCTCTCATCTCGTCTATCTACTTCTCTCTCAGTCCTTCTTCTTTCCTCCACTCAATTCTGCTCCGCTCCTTCCTGCTCTTCCTCTTTTTCTCTCTCCTTCTCTCTTCATGTCATCACCTGTCGTCTCCTTATTCGTCTTCCTCTTCTCATCCCTTTCCTCCTCTCTCTCTCTGTCTACTCTCTTCTGCCTCCCTCTTCTCTTCAATCTCATCTCTTCCTCTCGTCTGCTCCTCTCTCTCCTCTCCTCCGTCTGCATCTTCTCTCACTTCTTCTCCTTCCCTCTCTCATCCTTTCTGTCTCTTGTACCTTATCCTCTTATCATTCTTCTCTCTCCTCCTCTGTCCTCCCTTTCTTCTACTGTTCCTCTCTGCTCGTCTCTTCTTCTGTCTCCTCCTTCTCTTCTTCTCGTGTCTCTCTCTCTTCTCTCCTCTCACTGTTCTCTCCCTCTTCCCTTCTTCTCCTTCCTGCTCATTTACTCACCCGTCTCTCTGTCGCCTTTCTCTCGTTCCTTTTCCTCTGCTTACTTCTTCTTTCCTCGTCTCCCCTCTCTCGCTCTCACTCCTGTCCTCTTCTTCTCTTTCCATAGATCTCCACAATCGCCTTTCCAAATCTCCTGGTTCTTCTATCTCCTCTCATTCTCCTTCCCCTCTTCGCACTCTCGCGATCTCTGCTCTACTCTCTCTCCTCCAACTCTCTTTCGTCGTTTCTTCCTTCTCCTTTCTCTCCTCCTTCCTGCATTCTTTCTTCACTCATGCCCCTACTTTCTCCATCTCCTCTCCTTCTCCTCTCTCTCTTCCTCTTACCTCTCTTCTTTACTACTCTCCTCTCTCTACTCTTCTCTCTCTCTCTCAGATGTGATTGTACTCCGACCGGCAAAGACTCGGCTACCTTGTCCCCCCCCCCCCGCCGCCTCCTCCTCTCAGTCGTCTGTGATGAAGACGCGTAGTGTTCTCTCGGTATCGAGCGCCTGCCGTGCCTCGCCCGTGCTGGATACTCATCATGGTGGGGGGGTGTGCAAGCTGTGAGTACTGGGGAGCCACTGGAAGACGGTAACTCCGGCGACAGTGGTTTGAATCGCTGCTTCAGGGTGCGCGGGGAGGCGCAGAGTCCATGGTCGAAAATGGATACCCGCGCTTGTGTGCGAGAAAGAGGGGTTTGGGTGGGTGGTTGGAGGGTGGGGGGGGGGGGGGGGGGGGGGGGGGGGGGGGGGGGGGGGGAGGAGTTTTGGTGCGTGTATGGGAGGGAGAGAGGTTTTTGGTGTGGATGTGTGTTTGTGCTTGCGTGCAACAGTGGGCTTTTCGAGTGTGTGCGCACTGCGCGTTTTAAAAGGAGCCTACCTCGGCGGTCCTCTGCGGGACAGCCATGCTTGCTTTCCTGAACGCCGGCGGTCCCTCCAGCTCGACTGGCGTTCAGGCACTGATTGCCAAGCTAAACTCTGACCGCTCGACAGCTCATTTTTCTCTCCACCTGCTCTTGTCAGAGGACGGGCACCTGGAGACAGAATACCAAAACAAAAAGCTCCCAAACATACAAAGGGAAACCACAAAGCTTTCAGGCACATTCTTCTGTTCATTGTGTGTGTGTGTGTCTGTCTGTGTGTGTGTGTGCCTGGGTGTCTCACTGTCTCAGCCAAAGCAAGGCCAGTGACATGACAAGCCGAGGGAAATATTGGCCCGTCGTTAAGACCTCTTCCCTCATCAATCCTTGGAGATAATGTGAGGTGCCAGGAATATTTGTGTGGAGTAGTTAAGGAGAGCAGAGCAGAGCAAGGAGGAGGAGGGGAGGAGGGAAGAGGGGGAGGAGGGGAGGGAAGAGGGGGAGGAGGGAAAGGAGGAGGAGGGAAGAGGGAGAGGGAGGAGGAGGAGGAGGGGGGAAGAGGAGAGGGAAAGAGGAGAGGAGGAGGGAAGAGGGG
Organism: Thaleichthys pacificus; assembly: GCA_023658055.1. Classification (NCBI taxonomy): domain Eukaryota; kingdom Metazoa; phylum Chordata; class Actinopteri; order Osmeriformes; family Osmeridae; genus Thaleichthys; species Thaleichthys pacificus. The sequence continues at coordinate 3,949,198 of CM042878.1, read as the reverse complement.
GAGGGGGGAAGAGGGGGAGGAGGAGGGAAGATGGGGAGCTGAGGAGAGGAACGAGAGGAGAAAGAAAAGAGAAAGCAAAGCAGAGAAGAGAAAAAGCAAAGGGAGAGAGGACGGCACAGAGAGGCAAGAGGAGAGCAAAAACGGAGGAGAGTAAAGTGGACAGAGAAGAGATCATCAGAAGGAGACGAGAGCAGAGGTAGGGGATGAGGGGGGGGGGCACACAGGGGGGGGCAATGAGGGTCGAGAGTCTCACAGTAAAAGCGTGCAGGGGGGGGGTGGGCAAGGAGTATAGTCGATCGCAAAAAAGGATCATGCCATCTACTATCAAAAACAATAATATAGCATCTTTGTCAGACTCTATTTCGCGTCTCGGGTGCTCTCTTTTTTGTGGGTCGGTGGGGATCATTCTCTCCTGCATTTCTGGGGGTGCGTCAAGCGGGGGGCATATTAACCAACAAATAAAAAAAACACAAAGGCTTTTGTGGAGTCGTTGATGAGTAATGAACATTTGCAACATCGAAAAGTAGGACCGGAGGTGTGTGATCAGAATGTTGTAATCTACCTCTGCTCCTGTCGGCCGAGCGGTTAAAGTGATATATTTTCCGCCTAGTGGAGTCTCACGGCGCGGGTGGGACTGGCGCTGAAGGGGGGGGGCGGTGTCCCGCGGAGATGGACGGTGGTCTTCGAGGCTCTGATTGAGTTTGCGCTTGACGAGCACACGGGAGATATTGTTTGCAGAGAGCATAATTGGCAAGAGTGATTTGTGAATTCCGAGGCGCCACGCCCGCGATGTTCAAAATATCAGCGTTTGTCTTCGCGAACATGGTGGCGGGGTGGTGGGGAATCTAGACTGCATAACAAGAGGAGACTTCAACTGAGGAAAGCCAATGCTGAGAGAGACAAAAACACAACAGCCTCGGCCCGAAGTGCTTCCCCAAGTGAGGGGTTATACCATAATTGATTTGCCCAACCCTCGCAGGTTTTCGTCCCACTCCCCATCAACCGTCCTACCCCCCCAGCCACATATCAAATCCACCCCCCCACAACCTCTGCACTGTCCCCCCTCCTTCACCCCCTCTCCCCCCCCAAGGCACTTCCCTTTCCTCCCCCTGCCATTCTCGTAGTGTCACCCCTTTTGGTTTCCGTCTCTCTTCCGTGTCTTCATTCTACTTATCAAAAAAAAAAAAAAATAGTTCTATTTTCTCTCTTTCTGGTCAATGTTCTCTTTCAAAAAACTCACTTTCTCTAAGTATCCTTTCTTCGGCATCTCTTTATCACTTCCACCCTCATGTCATTCTCTCTAACCGTCTCTTCTCTCTCTCTCTCTTCTCTCTCTTCTCTCTCTTCTCCTCCGGCTCTCTTGCTCTTTTCTCACTCCTTCACCGGGTCCTGAGTTCTTCCGCCTTGTCCCATCATAATCCCGAATCCCGCTTCCTGAACTCCCCACGCTACATACACCTCAAAGAGAACCGGCCACTCGCGCCCTAAACCTTCTCACTTATCTCGACTCACGTGTTCCCTAACTCTCTATCCTCCTGATCAATATCTCTCGTCAATTCTGTTCTTCCTCAGCTCTCCTCATCTTTCTTCTTTAGTTCCTCCTCCTATTACCTTCTTCCCTCTCTCACATTTCATGATCATGGTTGGATCTTCATTCTTTCGTCATTCTCCTTTTTTCAGGCGTCATCATCCGTTTCTACTCGGTACGTTTATACAACTCTCTTCGCCCCTTTTTTTCTCCTCTCAAAATGGCGTCTCTTCCCCTACACCCCTTGTGTTTCGCTTCTCCTTGTCCTTGGTTCGCCAACACTCTTCTTGCATAGTACTCGGTATCTCAAGGCCTCCAACTCTTGCCGTTTTCCCCTCTTCTGTATTCCCTGCCGCTAATGCCTTTTCGACTTCGTCCTTCCTCTTCTCTCGTTACTCCCTCATTCTTCCTCTGTTTCTTCTCCTCCGGACTCCTAACAATATAGTTTCCATCCACAGGAGTCTCCTTCTCTTGTCATCCCATCTCGTCCTCTTCCCTTTTTTTACTGTTCTCGTCACTCCTCTTTCTGCTATTGCGACCAACGCGATCGTTCCCTCTCTCTCTTCTCTTATCCCAAAGTTCTTCTTTTTTCTCCCAGGGTCCCCGGGTCATTCTCTCCCTCTCTCATCTCTCTCTCTCACTCTACATTTCTGTCTATCTCTCTCTCTCTCTCTGTCTTCCATACACACAGCGAACGCCCAACAGTAATGTCAGGAAGACTTTGAAGAGAGAGGGGAGAGAGGAGGGGGATGTGCTATCAGGGGAGGGCTGCAGATCTCAGGGGATGACAGCTTGTGTGGGATTCACAGCTGGCGCATCCTCACAGCCACGCCGAATCAAACCCCACATCACTTTCAAACTCCACGCAAACTAGCAAGCTGGGTTCTCTAACACAGAGACCACACTCTCATTTGTTTCTCATCCATGCCTGGAGGAAACCAGTTTGTGTGTGTGTGCATGTGTGAGTGTGTGCATATACGCGAGTGTTTGTGCCTGTGTGTGAGAGTACTTTGTTGCATGTGACCAAGCGGTGTTGCATACCCAAGTCGTCTGTATACTATATGCTACTTCCTGACTAGTTCACGGTCCATGCGTTCTTCATCTGAGTCACCATCGGGAGATATAGAATACTTTTGTCCAGTCTCCCTCAGACAAGATTGAAGGCTATATTTCACACAATGATGCTTCTTCTAGTTCAAAGTACTTTATTTGTCATTGTCACAAAAACAACATAGTTGCAGGATAGATGATTCTAGCTCACAATGACTCAAAAACAGACATTATATTTCACATTACTGTACCTTGAATCAATATCAATGGGAGAAAATGTAAGAATACAATGTTTAATGGACATTCATACTTTCTTCCTAACGATTCTTTTCAGAAGTGTGTCACGTGTCCTGTGACCTTTAATATTATTGAACCAAAGGACTGGCATGTGACTGGCCACAAAGGAGAACATCATTGAGTTCGTGTTTCTCCATTATACAAACCCCATTGAAATATATCCCAGTCATATAAGCACACTCTCATATACAGCATGTGTTATTCCTCTGGAAACCCTCTCAGAGTGTTGAGTAGTGCGTTCAGTCATTCTGGGGACGTTGTTGTACCATTTAGGTGCATTAGTTCAATGTGATTCCGGGGGGGAACGTGTTGTGTATTTGACATGCATTAGTTCAATGCCATGAATTTCTGGGGACATTTGTGTATTCGATGAGTTGCATTAGTCAAATGCACTGGGGCAAACGAGGGGCTCGTTTAAGCACTCAAGACATCCATGTTTCCGCGTGACAGAGAGGTTTTTCATTACGATCACTTGTGGGAAAAACAGGAAACTTCAGACGAGACGTTTATTTCGTCGTAATAAAGCAACGCGGGACAATTTTACAAGCAATCCTACATTTAGTATCTGACAGTTCCATTTGATTTTTTTTATTATTAATATCGGTTACAGGCAAACAGCTACAACGCAACAGTCACTTTCACTCGTGAGTCTGCCTGGAAGCCCCCCCACCCACTCCCACCCCCCACCCCTCCCCACCCCCCTCCCCCACCCCTCCCCCACCCCCCCTCCCCCACCCCCACCCCACCCCTCCCCACCCCCGTCTCCAAGGACCAGTCTGGCATTGTAAGGCCAGTTGCCGTGGGAGCTCCACCATCCCTCTCCTCATTTGTCATGTGTGGTTTTGTCCACAGCTAGGGAAATAGGGGAGGGGGGGGGGGGCTTTTGGGATGGGGACACGTCCACTGGGCTGAGGGTAAAGGGGGGGAGAGAGAGGACAGGGGAGGATGAGGGGGAGGGGGAGACAGTACTGGGGGAGGAGGGGGAGGGGGAGAGGGGGGGAGAGGGAGACAGTACTGGGGGAGGAGGAGGAGGAGGAGGGGGAGACAGTACTGGGGGAGGAGGAGACTACAGGGGGAGGAGGAGGAGACAGGGGGTGGCCAGGCTCCTTGCCGTGGCTCCTTGCCGTGTCTCCTTGCCGTGCCTCCTTGCCGTGGCTCCTTGCCGTGTCTCCTTGCCGTGTTCTCCTTGCCGTGCCTCCTTGCTGTGTCTCCTTGCCGTGTCTCCTTGCTGTGTCCTCCTTCTTGAAGCACGCTGTGCTCGGTCCCACTCCCCTCATGCTGCCACCACAGCCTGGCATCGATCACACGGGCTCCCAGACCCTGGTACACTCCATCACCCAGACCAGCTGGTCCCCCTGGTCCTGCTCACTCTGCACACTCACAGTACTCTGGGCCCTACACACACCCAGCCTACTCCCCCCTGAACACTAACCCTACACACACCCAGCCTAACTCCCCCCCTGAACACTACCCTACACACACCCAGCCTAACTCCCCCCTACATCCTTCCTGAGTTTGGGGAGGCTGCAGGAGGTGTCGTCTCGTGCTGGGCACCCAGGCTGCGCCTGAGCCAGCTGGATATGAAGATGAAAGAGACAGAGAGAGAGAGGGGGGAGGGGCGAGGGGAGGGTGGGGGGGGGAGACGGAGGGAGGCAGAGAGAGAGAGAGAGAGACGCATGAGAGAACGCGTGGGAATGTGGAGTGATGGAGACACACTGTCATGCATCCAGTCAAGTCATGGAACCTCCAGCTGATGATGACGGAGGAGGTGGGGGGAGGGGGGGGGGGTGGAGAAAGTGAGATGAGAGCCTATTTAATGTTACCGCCGCGTCAACACAAACAGGACAGCACACCAGAGAGCCTCTCGCGGTGGCAATGCATAGTTTATACCGATCCGACGCTCCCATCTCCCATCTCTTGGAATGTGCACTGCTGTGTCCTGGGTTCAGCGTCGGGCCTGGAGACTTGATTTAGGATTCAAGGGATGTCAGTCTAGAGACATGTCTGTCAGAGACTTTGGGCATGGAGTGGGGAAACGTTTGGGGGGGGGGGGGGGGTGCATATGTGTGGGTGTGTGTGTGTGCTCCGGAGACTGACAGTCAGGGGATGTGTGTGCAATGCAGTGTGGTGGGTCGTCAAACAGAGTGCCGAGAGAGATGGGGGAGAGAGAGGGGGAGAGAGAGGGGGAGAGAGAGAGAGAGAGAGGGGAGAGAGAGAGGCGGAGGAGAGAGGGGAGAGAGAGAGGCGGAGAGAGAGAGAGAGAGAGAGAGAGAGAAGGCAGAGTGAGTAACAGTGGGTGGCCTGAAGTCAACACCAACAAGTCCATGTCGATGACAGAGTGACAGCATCTTCTAGAAGGCCACACCTGTACATCTCTATCATTCTCTTCCTCCTTCGAGTGCAACCTCTCCCTATTTGTTTCCGTTCTGCCTTTCGTTGGAAAAACTGAAATGTCCTTTTAAGTCAAGACCGCACGCAGTCGTTTTATTACAGCAGTCACTCAAGACAAGGAGCAAAAGTGCTCCGAGTTTGGAGCGCTGACAAAAATGGTTGGTGACATTTGGTGAAATCATTTTAAAAGGGGGTTAAGTTAGCTTGTTTTAGGTTAGGGTTACGTTAGGTTTTGTTAGGCTACATTAAGTTAGGGTTAAGTTTGATTAGCGTTGAGTTAGTTTACCTTAGGTTAGGTTCGTAGGTTATTCTAAGCAATGTTATTAGATGGAATACAGGAGAAACATTTCACAGAAACCATTTCACTAACACTAGTTACCATGGAGATTCCTCACCCTCTTATCGCGACGGGTGTGAACAGGAGTTTTCATTTGGATCAAACCTTATCTCCTGTCGAAGACACCGGTTATCAGGTTCAAATGTGTGTTGTACCACCTAAAGGGTAGAAGATAAGCACCCCACTTTGGCTCTATCACCTCCCACAGTCCTTACCTGGAGGGCTTTCTCGCAATCAAACATGCTCGCACGCCCAACAGCCGGCGCGGGCGCCAACGCGGGTCGATAGCTAACCGCAAACACAGGCCCTGAAGGTCGAGGCACTGTATGGATGGAAGTGCGTGTATGGTGCGGAGCGTGAGGATGTACTGTATCCCTCGCGCTCGCAAACGTGAGATCGTATCATCTTCAAAAGCTTGGACTCCTTCACCCCGAACGCTTCCCTCTAAGCCTGGGGGGGCTGGGGGGGAGCGCTCGGTGGATTCCCCCGCCCTGCTGCTTGTGTGCTTGGCAGGCAGGCAGGTGCAGTCAGTGGTGACCCGCACCTGTCCCCCCCCCCCCCCCCCCCCCAACTAATAGAAAGTGACGATTAATATTCGGGGTTCCTCACTCAGACCGGCTTCTCTAATTGTCATTTATTGGTTTCTTTGTCGGGGTTGTCATGTGTTTCTCTACTCTCTCTCTCTCTCTCTCTCTCTCTCTCTCACTCTCTCTCTTCCTCGCTCCTTCTCGCTCTCCCTCTCTCGCCCACTTTTCTCTCCTCCGTCTCTCTCCTTTCCTCTCTCTTTCTCTCTCTTCTCTCTCTCTCCTCTCTCTCTCTCTCTCCCCCTTCTCTATGTCTCTCTCTCCCTCCACCTCTCTCTCTCTCTCTGTCAGGTCTGCCATGTGTAACTCTCCAAGATGTTCATTAAACAAGCCTCTCCATAGTAAACTGGGCTGTTGATATCTTCTCCTCTGTTTGGCACGTTCCTCCATGTTCCGCTTCTCTGCCCTCTCTTTGTCCTGCTCCTCCGCGAGGACTTGGTCACAAAAGGACACCGTTCAGCCTGGGCTTTTCCACTCGATGACTGAACATTCCCGAAAACGTGGCGACGTTTGAAAATGGCAGTTATCGCCGTGAGATAACCGCAAGGAAGAAAGGAGAGGAAGCACCCCGGCGTGGAGGATCGGAGGGCGGGAGCCCACGCTCTGTCACAAGTGGCCGACATTGGCAGCAATTCCACATATCCGCTCCCGTCCAAGAAAAACAGCAGAAGCTGCGGTTCCTCTCGTAGGAACGCAGGTGGATCTTCTGGGCTCTCGTGCTCTCGTCCATTAGATGAGAGGGACAAGGAGACTGAGGAAGGACGCGAGGGAGAGAATTGGGACTCAGCCTCTGTCGTAGTGCAATACTCCCCTAGGCTATGTGTCTTGGAAGTGAGTAAGAAAAAGTGTGTGTGTTCGTGTCAGCCACTCATAGCCCTCAGTTTAAACGGGCCAGTTTATAGCAGCCTAATACATAACATGACGAGTTGTCAGGGAGTAATTTCTCTCTGACATACTGAGCTGAGGGTGTGGGGTGTGTGTGTGTGTGTGTGTGTATGCGTGCGCTGTGGTCCAGGGGGGAGGGGGGTTCTGATGACAGTCTCTCTCTCTCCCTGACGCCCTCTTTCATCACCTGGGTAACGGGACTGACGGGCGCCGGGATGAGACTTGACGTGGGCGCCGTCGGCTTGACGGCCGTTGTCATGGAAGCGGGGTATTTTGACGGCAAGCGGCGTGCGTCTGGAGGGATGTGGAGGGATGTCTCTGTTCCCTGAACCGGGCCCACCGCTGCCTGGCCTGGCTCGGCCTGGCTCGGCCCGGCGCACACAGCCTCATCCATCACTGTCCAGGACCCCGTCTCCTGGACCTGTGGTCTGGAACGTCAGGGTGCCCTGACAACACCACGGAGAGATCTGCGAGCGCTCCGGTTCTGCTTCTGAAGGGATCTGGTGCTGTCTGTACTGGGCGTCTAGACCACGTCTGTCCGTCTGGGTCGGGGTACTTTCCCGCGTCCTCAGTCTACGCATTCAGACGTGGTCAGGATGGTCGGAATTCCTCTGGATCCGTGGGAGTGGCCTCAGGGCCGGACGTTTGGTTGCCAGGTTTGTTTATCGTCTGTAGTAGATTTGTTTCCCTGTCTTCATATCTGGGGTTCAGCCTCTGATTCTGGCCTCTGATTCTTACCCTGGTGCATGTCTTTTGATGCTGTTTGTTCTTGTTAATTAGTGTGCAGGATCAAGCCTGAGGGCGCCTCGATGCAGAGACATAGCTCCTCTCTATGTCGCTTGGTAACACCTCCAATTACTCTCTCTCTCTCTCTCTCTCTCCCGCCCTCTCTCTCTCTCTCTCTCTCCCGCCCTCTCTCTCTCTCTCTCCCGCCCTCTCTCTCTCTCCCGCCCGCCCTCTCTCTCTCTCCCACCCTCTCTCTCTCTTTCCCTCAGCAAGAGACCCTCCAGTGTTTTCTGTCCCACAAAAGCCAATTAAGAGAGCCTGAGTTGCATTTATAATGAGATAAAATGGCACTTTAATTGAAATTGTTCAAAGATATATGCAGACCTAAACCCTCGTCATGAGTTCCACCTCTCCCTCTGCTCCGCGGGGCATGTTTGTGGAGTGTGTGTGTGTGTGTGTGAACACGGCATGATATTAATAACCCCTTCTGTGATAAATCATTGTTGTACCATAGCACATCTCTCATAAAGACCCTGAACACAAACCAGCAGAGATTCTTCATTGCTTTGTTGTTTTTATAGTTTAGGATTTGATCTTATCAATATTTTGTTGTTACAAATGGCTCATATTAATTATGAATAAGATATAATGAATTCTAGTCATTCTATACACACTTAAATACAGTTAGATGTGTTATTAGGAAATATGATTGAGTCTGTGCCTCCAGGCTCTGCTGGGAGTCTTTGTACTGAAGTTAAAGCTTAGTTGAGAAGGCACTCTTTCAGTCTACAGTGAATGACTAAGGATTTCATGGAGAGTTACATTGAACTCTCGCTAACTCCCCCTCCCCTCAGCCCCTTTGAAAAGTGCTGTCAGGTCCAGTATGAATCTCATAACAACTACAGTAGTCCTCCACAGGATAGGAACACACCAACTCTCATCAAACAACCTGCCAACTGTCATCCCCCCCCCCCCCCCCCCCCCCCCGTGGTCTTGGGGGAGTACAGCGTGGCCGTCCTTCCGGTGACCCCCCCCCTCCCTCCCTTCCGGAGCGAGCAAAGGGACTGTATGTTTTTTTTATGGTGGGCACAAAGAGCAGTTTGATCCCTCTAAAAATGGAGCCCTCCTCTGTGGAGACCAGGAGGAGCCCTCCTCTGAGGAGACCAGGAGAGAGGAGGAGCCCTCCTCTCTCCTGGTCTCCTCTGTGGAGACCAGGAGGAGCCCTCCTCTGAGGAGACCAGGAGAGAGGAGGAGCCCTCCTCTGTGGAGACCAGGAGGAGCCCTCCTCTGTGGAGACCAGGAGGAGCCCTCCTCTGAGGAGACCAGGAGAGAGGAGGAGCCCTCCTCTGTGGAGACCAGGAGGAGCCCTCCTCTGTGGAGACCAGGAGGAGCCCTCCTCTGTGGAGACCAGGAGGAGCCCTCCTCTGAGGAGACCAGGAGGAGCCCTCCTCTGAGGAGACCAGGAGGAGCCCTCCTCTGTGGAGACCAGGAGGAGCCCTCCTCTGTGGAGACCAGGAGGAGCCCTCCTCTGTGGAGACCAGGAGGAGCCCTCCTCTGTGGAGACCAGGAGGAGCCCTCCTCTGAGGAGACCAGGAGGAGCCCTCCTCTGTGGAGACCAGGAGGAGCCCTCCTCTGTGGAGACCAGGAGGAGCCCTCCTCTGTGGAGACCAGGAGGAGCCCTCCTCTGTGGAGACCAGGAGGAGCCCTCCTCTGTGGAGACCAGGAGGAGCCTTCCTCTGAGGAGACCAGGAGGAGCCCTCCTCTGAGGAGACCAGGAGGAGCCTTCCTCTGAGGAGACCAGGAGGAGCCTTCCTCTGAGGAGACCAGGAGGAGCCCTCCTCTGAAGAGACCAGGAGGAGCCCTCCTCTGTGGAGACCAGGAGGAGCCCTCCTCTGTGGAGACCAGGAGGAGCCCTCCTCTGAGGAGACCAGGAGGAGCCCTCCTCTGAGGAGACCAGGAGGAGCCCTCTGTGGAGACCAGGAGGAGCCCTCCTCTGAGGAGACCAGGAGGAGCCCTCCTCTGTGGAGACCAGGAGGAGCCCTCCTCTGAGGAGACCAGGAGGAGCCCTCCTCTGTGGAGACCAGGAGGAGCCCTCCTCTGTGGAGACCAGGAGGAGCCCTCTGTGGAGACCAGGAGGAGCCCTCCTCTGTGGAGACCAGGAGGAGCCCTCCTCTGAGGAGACCAGGAGGAGCCCTCCTCTGAGGAGACCAGGAGGAGCCCTCCTCTGTGGAGACCAGGAGGAGCCCTCCTCTGTGGAGACCAGGAGGAGCCCTCTGTGGAGACCAGGAGGAGCCCTCCTCTGAGGAGACCAGGAGGAGCCCTCTGTGGAGACCAGGAGGAGCCCTCCTCTGTGGAGACCAGGAGGAGCCCTCCTCTGAGGAGACCAGGAGGAGCCCTCTGTGGAGACCAGGAGGAGCCCTCTGAAGAGACCAGGAGGAGCCCTCCTCTGAGGAGACCAGGAGGAGCCCTCCTCTGTGGAGACCAGGAGGAGCCCTCCTCTGTGGAGACCAGGAGGAGCCCTCCTCTGAAGAGACCAGGAGGAGCCCTCCTCTGTGGAGACCAGGAGGAGCCCTCCTCTGTGGAGACCAGGAGGAGCCCTCTGTGGAGACCAGGAGGAGCCCTCCTCTGAGGAGACCAGGAGGAGCCCTCCTCTGTGGAGACCAGGAGGAGCCCTCCTCTGTGGAGACCAGGAGGAGCCCTCCTCTGTGGAGACCAGGAGGAGCCCTCCTCTGAGGAGACCAAGAGGAGCCCTCCTCTGTGGAGACCAGGAGGAGCCCTCCTCTGTGGAGACCAGGAGGAGCCCTCCTCTGTGGAGACCAGGAGGAGCCCTCCTCTGAGGAGACCAGGAGGAGCCCTCCTCTGAGGAGACCAGGAGGAGCCCTCCTCTGAAGAGACCAGGAGGAGCCCTCCTCTGTGGAGACCAGGAGGAGCCCTCCTCTGAGGAGACCAGGAGGAGCCCTCCTCTGAGGAGACCAGGAGCGAGGAGGAGCCCTCCTCTGAGGAGACCAGGAGCGAGGAGGAGCCCTCCTCTGAGGAGACCAGGAGTGAGGAGGATCACGGCCCTGGCAGCGGCCCAGACTTAAACTGCCGTCCAGCATTTAAAAGTGCGTCCTTCACCGTGAACCGTAGGAGAGCGTGCGTGTTCACGCGGTGGTGCATCACTTTGACTGGCGTGTGAGATCTCGACGGAGGACACTTGCTTTGAGAGTGTTGAGGAGAAGGATGAACGCAACCCCTCAGGGATATCAATGCTTCACATTCCGCTTTTTGTTGACTTTTTACCGCACGTAAAACACCCACCCACACCGCACTAAGACACATGCTCAAGAAGACCAGAGGATGGTTTTCTCTTGGGCTTCACTTGTGTGACACATAATCACATTTCCCTCATATCACATTTCCCTCATATCATATTTAATGAACATATTAAAGGCGATCTCTCCCGGCTGTTGGAAGCACCCAGCCTGCTCTACCTCTCTCCCGATCCTCTCGTTTGGTGTGCAAACGCTCCGAAACCCGCTCTGATATTCGGCAGCACACCCTCGCGTCAGCCCCAATCTGTCTGCTTTATGATGAGTGTGTTTGTCTTTTAACCCCTTACACACACTCGAACGCACCATCTGCCGGGGTAATGAATTTACATTAGAGATGCCAGACTCTGCCTACATTCAATCATCAAGGCGACATATCCCACACAGCGCAAGGGGAGAGAGCAGCCATGGATGTCTGATTGTTTAACAATAAAACGATGGCCTGAGAGACCCGCACTTAAATAAAAAGGTCCTTCCGGTAAGTTCCGCTCAGTAAGCCTTTGTGGGGCCTTTGTAGATAAAAGGGCGCACGGGCAGACTACAACTCAAACATACATTAACACTCTCGCACACGCCTGCCAGGACCTGAATCATGATGAGGGGCCTCGGGTGCAACGCACACATATGGCACACACGCTCACACACGCACAGCACACATACACCGGGCGCAAAACACACACACACTCGAGGGACATTGAACTGTGGCTGACCTTGCACTTTGATTCCTCCTGTCTAGTTCATTCAGTCAGTATTAATAGTAGTAGTAGTAGTAGTGCACATTTCTTTTGGACGATATTAACAATTGATATAAACAGTTTAGGGCCTGGTGCTGAATCTACCTAGTACGAATGGAGGAGAGGGCATGAGGGAAGGAAGCTGTACACTATTGAAGCACGCCCCTCGGCCCTGTTTGGAAGCTCCATAGACGCCTATCGTTATCTTGTCTCATTCCTGGCGTCATCTCAAGGCACTACCCAGTACGGCTTCCTCCACACATGGTACAAAGTCAGTCGTCAGATAAGTGTTTTTCTCAACGGACGGGAGTAAGAGATGATTTGATGGTTCAAGACAGTGTTGTTGTTTGGGATGTGGACCAGAATGCGGGGATGGAGGGAATTCTTTTGCCAGCTCGGAAGCATCCGTTTGTCGTGAACGTCTACAGTATAAGCTCTCAGACACACAAGTATTAATCTCAGCTAAATGTTTGTACAGCACATATAACCGACTGTAATTCTTACTCATGTAATGCAGCTAAATGCATTTGCAGAAGGTTTGTCCATAATACATATTTGACTACTGCAAAATCTACGTATACATATATATTTATATATATATAGATATATAGATGGCGCACTTGGTTCTGTTAGAGGAAATGCAGAAGGAGTAAATCTCCCCAAGCTGTTTGTGTGGAGGCTTGCTGTCACGAGGAGCTGTACATGAGTGTATTCCACCATCTGTTCACCAGGCAACTCCTTCGACATGTGAGAAGATGTCTCCCAATCCCGGGCTATCCTTCTCGGTGATTAACGGGCAACATTAGTAAATGTTTACATTGCGACGGTGCATGACCAGCGAGTTGGCTCGATGTCGCTGGCGTGGCAGAGAAGAGGCCCGGCCCGTGACTTTGGGGGTTAAATGACTTGGGGGGGGGGGGGGGGGGGGGGTTACATATCCCACAGAACCAAGTGCTGCCTTTTTAAAAGTATTTTTACTGGCCGGAAATTCAATTACGGGAGCTGGTACAGTGGGTTCTTAGTGGCTTTAAACTGCATTCATTTTCTCTCTGCCAAGTTTATATCAGTTGCGGCTAGACCAGAGCCGTTAGCTATGCCCTCACATATATATGAAATAGTTTTAATTAGACATGGGTGCTGAGCGGGGGAAGCAGTGAACTGCGACCCCCATGATTCACCTGGCCAGAGCAGGCAAGGCGCCCGGGGCTCTCTCGCGGCGCTCTCTCTCTGCAAATGAGATGAGCAGCCGACCCATTTCGCTTTTGGGGATCGAATCGTCATCAGGCAGGTTGAGTCACACCTCCTTCTCGCGGCGAGAGAAACCGCCCGAGGAAGCCACGCCCAGACGCCACGCCCAGACGCCACGCCCGGCACCTCCTCATGAGACAGATCGGACTGGAGCTGTAAACATCGCCCCCTCATAAACACCCGTAGAGCACAGAATCACAAGACCCCCCCCTCCCCACCCCCCACCCCCCCCCCTCCCCCCCAAAAAAAGCCCCTCCCATCTTTGCACTTAGGTCCGAGTACACAGGGTTTAAATCATGATAATAAATGCGTTTTCCTGTAGCAGAGGATGTGTGTGGTGCAGTGTGAGTCGCTGAGGAAACACCACAGCAGCTCTTGGAGAGGAGGAGGGGGATACGTGTGTGTGTGATGGACTCCCTGGTATGTCTGTGCCTGGTGCACGTGTTCCGTAGCCTGGCATTATGTAACCATAGGTATGGTTTATTTATAAAACGGACCCAGGAACTGTGTGTGCTGAACCAGTGGAGACCTAATGCCTTGGGGAACCACGCGAGGCACAGAGAGAATCGGGATGTTTGTTCAGAAACGCAGACAAGCTGGATGAAATGTCTCACTCGCTCTTTCGGTTTCCCTCTCTCTTTATCTCCTCCTCCTCCCCCTCTCTCTCCCTGCCTCGCCCACCCTCTGTCTTGCTCTCCCCCCCCTCTCCACCCTTTCCATTTCTCTCACTATCTCCCCGTCTGTGGAGAGAAGGCCAATCGATAAATACTCTTGCTGTTTGCTCGTCTTAACGAACTGTATTGGTACAGTGTTCATCCACACCTTCATCCAAAGTATGCCTGTTTGTGTGTGTGTGTGTGTGTGCGTGTGTTGACCTCTAAAGAGGTTTAACGCTGCAGGAGAGACAAATGGCCTCGACAGGACCAGGCCGCGCCTGCAGTCTTATCAGTGCGGGCTGCTGTGAGTCAGTATTCACCTCTCAGTCACACTCACAGCGCCTGGCTAAGCTGCTCAACTCCTAGGGAGCCCTCTGCTGTTGAAAGTAAAGACTAGTCCTCCAGCTCATCCTCTCTCTCTCTCTCTCTCTCCACCTCTCCCCCGCTTCTCTCTCGCCCGCTCCCTCTTCTCCTTCCCTCATTACTCGAGGATCCCCCTCTTTCTTTACCTTCCTGTCATCCGTTGACTCTCCCCGCCTCCCTCTCTCTCCCTCCCTCTCTCTCTCTCTCTCTCTCTCTCTCTCTCTCTCTCTCTCTCCCCCCCTCTCTCTCTCTCTCTCTCTCTCTCCCTCTCTCCCTCTCTCTCTCTCCCCGCCTCTCTCTCTCTCTCTCTCTCTGCCTGTTGTTTCCTCCAGCACTGGACCGCCTTTCCTCCTTCTCTGTAATGTACACAAATATATTCCCCTGCAAAACCCCTGCAGTCTCTGCCCAGTGCCTGTGTACTGGAGGACACTGGCCTGCTTTAGACCCAGACTCCCAGGTTGGTGACAGCTAGTCAGGGTTAGGTAAGCTGTCTCCCCTACACTAATGTGTGTGTGTGTGTGTGGGGGGGGGGGGGGTTGAGGGGGGGAGGGGGGGGACTCGAGCCTAGCCAAACAACTCCCTTAGTCCTCTAACCTAAAGCCCAGTGTTCAGGTTATACGCCTATACTGTATCCTCCAACCCCAGCCACTGCAGCCATGCAGTGTAATATGAATGTGTGCTGTACGACAACAAACCCAAACAGTACACAGAGACGGTCCACAAAACACAGAGTTGTTTTATGTTGACAACTAATGTAGTCCGTCACCATTGTGTTTTATGCTTCAGTTTTATACAACGCTGAAGAACAGAATGGAAATCGACCCTGCTCCCTCTTTCTGTCCTGTCTTCCCACATTCCCTCCCTTGTCAGATTGCCTTACCTTCATTGTCTGTTTCTCTCTCTCCCTTGCCTCTCTCTCTCTCTTTTTCTCCCTCTCGTTATTTCTTTCCCCCGTTCTGTCTCTCCCTCTCTCCCTCGTCTTTGTTTTCCTTTATTTCTCATGTTCTTCCTCTCTCTCTCTCTCTCTCTCTCACCTTTCCCCTCTCTTTATCTCTCTCTCTCTCTCACTCTTACTTACTCTCACCATCTCTTTCTCTCTCAGTTGCCTCTCTCTCCTCCCTATCTTTCTTTCTCTCTCTCTCTCTTTCTCTGCCAAGGATCCAGAAATAAGGTCATAAATAAGAAATCAACGGCCTTCTCTGTCCTGGTACATTACACAGGTTTGACGTATGCTTTCTGCAGTATTATTACTCACTGGGTTCAAATCAATGCTCTAATCTCCCCCCCCCCTCCCCCGTGATGGATTTCTCCAGCAGCAGTTCTTACCACTACAGGCCATTTAATAAACACTAGGAAAGTACTGGAGAACGGCAGGGGCAGCTGCTGAATGTTAACATCCACAGGGCCCGAGCAGTACGAACCTGAAAGCACTTGTTGTTGTTGTTGTTGACCTGGATGCGATCCACTGTGTGTGACTGTCCTTTTGGGGGTTTGTTTCATTCGCATGGTGCTGTTGAATGACTAAGCGGAGCATGATTCAATTCCCCAAGCTTTGGGGAATTGAAAAGTAACCCGGGAAAACAGGACTTCTGATGGGATGGTGTTTTAGGATCAAAGAGCACATCCAGCCACACGAAACACAACGGTTTAAACAGAACATGTCATGCATCAGAGTCCCTCTGATTCTCCCTTTTGTCTTTCTCTTTGTCTCTCTCTCTCTCCATCCCTGGTCTCTCTTTCTCTCTCTCTTTAACTCTCTCTCTCGGTCTCTCTTGGCCTCTCTTGTTTCTCTCCCCTGGCCCCTCTCTCTCTCCCTCTCTACCCAGCCTCTCCCTCTCCCTCTCTCCCAGGACTCTCTCTCCCTCTCTCCCCTGGCCCCTCTCTCTCTCCCCGGCCTCTCTCTCTCTCCCTCTCTCTCTCCCTCTCTCTGTCTCCGTGCCTGAGCACAGAGCATGGGTCCACCTACAGTACCACTCCTCTCATCTCCAGTCTTGACCGGCAGCCTCCTCTGACCCCTCCCTGTGGTTTAACCTGCACTCTGGGCGTCTCCCAGGTCGGGGGGCTGGGCGGGGCCGTGTCCATCCACTAGTTATCCCTTCACCCCCCTGGCCTTACCCGCAGCCCCCCTCCCTCCCTCTCTCCACCCCCCGCCCCCTCTCTTTCACCCCCTCTCTCAAAGGGCAGGGTGGACCCCTTAGTGACAGGGTCAGCGGTCCACTACTGGTGTGTGTGTGTGTGCGCTTACGTGCGTTCATTCTTGCCTACGTGTGTGTGGTGGTATTGTGTGCTCGTGGTGGTAGTGTGTATGTGTTTGTGTGGGTGTGTGCGTGTGTGTGTGTGTGTGTGTGATTGAGCAGGCTGACTGAAGGCTCAGGGTGAGAGATTGCTCACACAGACACAGCCAATTGTCTTCTGGGCCGACGCCATGACAGGTCAGCTGGAAGACTCGCCCAGCTGAGAGCTGACCTTACCTCATTCTGGTCACACACAGACACAGACACTCACACACACAGTGAATACAGATGCTACCTGACTGCTCAGTTGCAATGAGGGGCTGTCACCTTGGAGGTGTGGAATCACGTCTACATCTGATCATCCTCTAAAAATAAAGTGATAAAAAAAAAACTGTTAAACCCAGGTGTTAAAAACGACGTCAAACAAGCGTCCCTCTGGTGACTTCCTAACCACAAACATGACCGTGTCGTTCCAGATGACCGCCGAGGCTGTGCTGCGATTGGTCGACGACCCGGTCCTCCCCTTCTACCCTCTGGACATCGCGCTGGACGTCCAGAACAAACTCAAAGGTACTTGACCGGCCCTGAACCACTGGAGCCAGACCAGTCATCGAGACAGCTTCGCCGTTCTGGACACACTGTCCCAGGGTTGCCTGGAAACGACTCATCACTCTTTAGTTGGAGGAGAATCGGAGAGGAGAGATTTTATTGCTACTCAACAACAATCTGTCCTCTCGCGGTGACTGTTCTTATTTATGCCGAACAAAAACAGGATGTTCTGGTGCCCAGGCGTCATGAGCACCCAAACAGACGGAGATGGAATCAGGCCCATGTCCTCTGCAGAGAGGGGCAGACTGGCCTCTCTCTCCCCGCGCTCCTAAGAGCACGCTGGCTGTGCGTGCGTGCGAGGCATTGTGCTCTCGTGGCGATGCAGTGACATAACTCATCCGTGATGTCCAGCCACCAGGCCTGCCAGCCAGCTAGGGAGTGTGCGTGCACACACACACACACGCGAGTGCCTCATACATACACCGACACGTGCAAAGATACCCGTTCTGTACTGAGGCTGAGGCACACACACACACAGCGACGCACTGTCAAAAGTCCTGAATACACACACGCACCATCCCACACACACACCATCCCCCCCACACACACATACCGTCCTACACACACACACCATCCCACACACACCATCCCACACACACACCATCCTCCACACACACACCGTCCTACACACACACACACTATCCCACACACACACCGTCCTACACACACACCATCCCACACACACACCATCCTCCACACACACACACACAC
This sequence comes from Thaleichthys pacificus, assembly GCA_023658055.1. Lineage (NCBI taxonomy): Eukaryota > Metazoa > Chordata > Actinopteri > Osmeriformes > Osmeridae > Thaleichthys > Thaleichthys pacificus. The sequence goes on along the minus strand of CM042878.1, from coordinate 3,931,534 downwards.
ACACACCATCCCACACACACACACACCATCCCACACACACACCATCCTCCACACACACACACACACACACACCATCCCACACACACAGCCCTCCACTCTCTCCCAGCTCTCACTCTCCCATAAGGATGATTTAGAGGCGGATCATCTGTTTAGGTGGACGTATCGATCGCCTCCATCACGCCCCGAGGCTCCCAGGACAGTGACCTTGATTTCTGCATTTGTGAAATTCAAATCAGAAGACGGTCATCTTTCTTTCCCTCCTTCCAGCCTTGGAGGGGGAGGACGGCTGCCCCCCCCCCCCCCTCCACCCCCACCCCCTCGGGGGAGGCCTGTCACACGGGGGGGGGGGGGGGGGGGGCAGGGAGAGACAAGGGCAGAACAAACAGTTGTGACTGTACCGCAACTTGTCAACGACAGTTAAAAAAGGGGGGGGGGGGGGGGTTTATTTTCAGGGGAGATTAGCCGATCTTGGCGGTGACTGTTTGTAAACCCTGCTGTGCAGTTTAGCGACAATTGGTTTGTCTTGTTTGCCGTACGCTGTGTTTTAATGATCGGGGGTGCGCAAACTAAGGTGTATCCAGCACAGCTACAGCTGTTCCAGTATTGGAGCTATGTTGGTCTACTTAACTCCGGACATGACCATCATGAGAAACGGTTTTTCTGTGTTCATCTTTTGGAGGTTTCTTCCTAACTCGAACTCTCAAAACATGTGTTTTCGTTTTTGTACGTATCCCAAAAGCCTTCTCTCTTTCCTTTCATCTCCTCCTCCGTCTAAGCTGCCTTGCTACTGTTGATTCATATTTTATGGACAATTTGTCGTTTTACAACCGTTGTAAAAATGTATTCTGTTTTTTACGCAAACACACACACACCCCAACACACACGCACAGTGGCCGACCTTGTGCACCAGAAGTGTCATTTGGTTTTGTGTATTTAAATATCCCTGCACAGTGAGCTAAGGACAGGTGAAAAACATAATCACCTCATAATCCTGTCTCTGACGGCTTAGCGTCCATAAAGATGAAGAATCGTTGGATATCAACCTATCCCTGTTCCACACACACACACACACACACACACAAGGCTACCACACATGACAAAGCGCAAACTCATTTAGACAGACGCTCACAGCGATACACACCTACACTCGCTCACACGCACACACTCACACAGTCTGTCTTATGAATAGAGGCGCAAGAAGAAAAAGGATTTGTTGGTCTGGTCTGTGTTACGCCGTCTGCCATCATGCTGCAATGTATGTGTGGCATCAAACATACCATCTATCCAGGCATGCCATCAGAAGTCCATTGTAGCGGTGTTAGTGGGTAGAGTGCTAACAGCAGCACTAATGCACTCATGATTACCAGGCAGGAGCAGTGGGGCAGGGGAGAGGAGGGGAGGGGAGAGGAGAGGAGGGGAGAGGAGGGGAGGGAGGGGAGGGAGAGGAGAGGAGAGGAGGGAGAGGAGAGGAGGAGGGGAGGGGAGAGGAGGAGGGGAGGGGGAGGGGAGGGGAGAGGAGAGGAGAGGAGAGGGAGAGGAGGGAGGGAGGGAGGGAGGGATGTGAGAAGAATACGGGAAGCGATCAGAGGGACGAGAGAGCGAGGAAAAAAGCGATGTGAGGATGACGAGCGTGAGAGAGATGTGAGGGATGAGAGAGAGAGACAGAGAGAGGGGGAGGGAGGGAGGGAGGGAGGGGGAGAGAGAGAGAGAGGGAGGGAGAGAGAGAGAGGGAGAGAGAGAGGGAGAGAGAGAGAGGGAGAGAGAGAGGTGGGGGAGGAATGAAAAGAGAGATGCAGTGATTATTACCTGTCTGTAGTTCTCTCATCCCAGGTTCAGACCTCTAATGCTTTTTAGCAGCCGTGGCACCCAAGCCACAAACAGGTTGGATTAAATATAGAAAAGCTTTTATCTGTGCGGTTAAAAATAAAGTGGAGAAGGTGGGGTGTTGGAGGGGGGCGGGGTGCTGGGAGGGGGTGCTGGGGGGGGGAGAGAGTAGAGGTAAATAAATAATTCTGGGGGTCTGGGCTCAGTTCTGGTTTTAACGGCGCTGTCATGCCGGGATAGAGAAACAGAATAGTAAATGGGTTTTCACAGACACCAGATAGAAGTGTACTATTCATGAAGCACTGTAATGGATTGTCTTGAGATCAAACAGGCATGGCTAATTGAAAAGCTTCACATTCTTTTGTTCCCTTGTTTTGTACAAAAATGTCTTTGGGCTCATTTGGTCTTACTTGCTTTTTCATGGCAGAAGTTGAAAGTATTACTAGTGTTGATAGTTGAAAGTATTACTAGTGTTGATAGTTGAAAGTATTACTAGTGTTGATAGTTGAAAGTATTACTAGTGTTGATAGTTGAAAGTATTACTAGTGTTGATAGTTGAAAGTATTACTAGTGTTGATAGTTGAAAGTATTACTAGTGTTGATAGTTGAAAGTATTACTAGTGTTGATAGTTGAAAGTATTACTGTGAAAGTGGGGGGGGGGGGTTGAGTAAAAACACAAGCAGACAACAAAAGGATAGTGGATTGTTAATCACGAGCTGTTGTTCCACGTCGTCTCACTACCTTCTGCTGAGTCCACTCCATCGCTGGTCCTCACCTGGGTGTGTGTGAGGCCGGCTATCTGCCTGCCTGTCTGCCTGCCTGTCTGCCTGCCTGCCTGCCTGTCCTGCCTGCCTGCCTGCCGCCTCCCCCCCCCGCCCCCCCCTCCTCTCCTTCATTTGCAGAGCCTAAATCTCGGTCGAAGCTGTGCCAACACAATCGTCCCCATCCGTCCCTCCGTGTCAGGGCCCGTGATGGATTACACTGATCCTCACACATATTTCATAACTCACGCTGCCTCTGCAGAGAGACTTTTACATTTGTAGGAGAGAACAGCTTTCTTTTGTCTATTTTTATCTGTTCCTTTCTCTCTTCTATTCCCTGAGTGGGCACACTGAGCCTGTGTTCTCCCGTGCCACACTCCCACACGCACACACACAACACACACATACACACACACACGCTTACAAACACACACACACACACACATACACACACGCTTACAAACACACGCACAGACACACACATACAAACACACGCACACACACATACAAACACACACACACACACACGCATACTAAACACACGCATACAGACACACACACACACATACAACACACGCATACAGACGCGCACACACACTCACACTTTGTAAATTCCCAGCCCTGCACTTTTCGAACAAATCCTGTAGAACTCGGGAAAAGGCAGAAATAGATGCAACATGCACACGCATACACACATGCATACACACACATGCATACACACACATGCATACACACACATGCATACACACATGCATACACACATGCATGGGCCATGTGCAACATGAAACAGTCAACTTAAGACATAATAGGAAATCAGCATAAACCTGTTTATTAGTAGCCATGCTAAATAGTTCGAGACACAACAATTGGAACATTAGCTCGTTTATGAATTAGAACATAATCAAATCTGGCAAGTCATTATGTATAAGCATTAAGTAAACCAGTAACGATTGCAGCCTAATTAACTGTAAGGTAATGTAACGCAATCACAACGCCACACGCACATCGTAAATGGTGGGCTTAGTTTTTTATTTGCTAATGAGCATATCTTTACGTGAATAACTTCTGTAATTAGTTCCTTTGTTAATAAAAAAAAAAAATGACACAAACAACAGCTAGGCTTTATATAGAATGTGTGTGTGCGCGTGTTCCATAATGAAGCCATCATTTCCTGCTGAGTTATTGACCGATCTCCACGGTAACTCTAATCTCTTGGAAATGTAATATTTGACACATGCTACGTACCGCCCAAACACGAGACGTTCTCTGCGTGTGTGTGTGATCACACACACTGTGTGACGGATCATGTGGAGAAATGAAAGGGACTGAAACTCTGCCGTCTGCACTGAAACTGTACACAGCAAAGCCAAGCTTGTTCTGTGATTGTGCCCCTTGGTCTCATGGTCACAGCTTAAGGTTGGTGATTGCACATCTCAGGTTTGATTACTCGTGATTAAATACTGAACCACTCTAACATCCTACTACGTCTGTGTGCGTGGGTCTTTGTTTGTGTGTGTGTGTGAACCGGTGTGTGTGTGGGTGCTTGTACCTGTGTGTGTGTGTGTGTCTGTGTGTGTGTGCTTGTACCTGTGTGTGTGCTTGTGTGTGTGTGTCTGTGTGTGCGTGCTTGTACCTGTGTGCGTGTGTCTGTGTGTGTGTGTGTGTGCGTGCTTGTACCTGTGTGTGTATGTGTGTGTGTCTGTGTGTGCGTGCTTGTACCTGTGTGTGTCTGTGTGTGTGTCTGTGTGTACGTGTGTGTGTGTGCGTGTGTGTGTCCGTGTGTGTGTGTCTGTGTGTGTGTGTGTGCGTGGGTGGGTGTGTGTGTGTGTGTGTGCTTGTACCTGTGTGTGTGTGTGTGTGTGTGTGTGCTTGTACCTGTGTGTGTGTGTGTGTGTGTGCGTCCTCAGGTGACAGCCTCACCCCCCCAGGCCTGCTTGCAGTCGCGTCCTCCCTGAGAGACAGCGCCGCCTTCCTGCAGTCGGAGGCCATGCGGCCCGCCAACGACCCCAAGGAGAGAGAGCCGGCCCACGTCCGCATGCTGAACGACGTCCTCCGAGACCTGGAGAAGAGCTTCCTGTCCCCGCAGCCCCCTCCTGGGGTCTACAGGTACTGCAGGGCCAGGATGGGCCCCTCACACAGGGGACCATGATATCAATCGTACTCCTACAGTGGAGTTATGAGTCTATGAACTCCAGAATCTGAGAACTTTCTTTTCTTTTTTTCTTTTTATTGACTGTGGAGGGGGAAAAGTCCCCTCCAGGTCTTTGTAGAACTCTTACTCCCACACAGAAACCGTGGGACTGAAGCTTGCATCAAAAACCCCCAACTGAACTGCATAATCATAGCTATGCCGACAAGTGATCGGAGGGAATATCTCTTTAATTATTTATATAGAAAACAGCACTCGGAGAGTAGACCGTAAGGGTGTGTTTGGTAATCAAATTAGATGTTCAATCATTCTCAAACGGCGTTAAAGTTTAATGGCCTCCATTTAGAGGGAACGAAAGCAATCCCATCTAAGGAAAAGGACATTCTTTAAAAAAAAAAAACATTTCCTTTGGTTTAGTGTTGGCCTATCTCTATTATCTCTGGGTGAGTAAATAGGAGTTTAATTACAAACGGGTTGTTTTGAGCCTTCTAAAGCAGGGCTGAATCTTCGCGGCATGATTGTGAACTTCCTTGTCAAACCTCTGACAGTAGGAGTCGGTACATCTGCACCTGGTGCTTGCTGTGAGGAGTAACTACTGGTGTAGCCTGTCCATGGTGTGCATTAGGTAGCTGTCAATCATCCTGCTTCTGAGCTAGCCAGGAGAGGAGAAAGGGGAAAGAATTGTGGTGTGTGTGTGTGTGTATGAGTGTGTCTGTTTGCGTGTGTGTGTACAGAATGTGTCTCTTAATGCGTGTGTGTGTGTGTACACGTACAGGTGTGTGTCGGTATGTGGGTGTGCGTTTACAAGTGTGTGTGTGTGTGTTGCACTGAGGTATTTGACCCGAGCACAGTTGCGGAGGATGGATGAGTGTGTCGGTGCCTCAGACAGACACCAGACCAGGAGCAGTGTGTGAAGTTGTCACCGGGGGGGTGGGGAGGGGGGGGGGGGATGGTGACAGACACCTGGGATCCACTCAGGGAAGTTAAACCCAGCTTGGTCTGTTGTGGAACTGAACCCTTCCTCCATTAAGCCCAGATGCTGGGCTCCTAGGGACCAGGGAGATCGATACAACCCCCTCACTTGGACGTGTTTCAAAGCCTTTTTTTTATCATTTTTTCTTCTTCATAACAGAAAAGAAATATGAATCTAAGGCTCTCGAAAAATAAGGTCTTTGCTTTGAAGAAATATAAAGCTCATGTCTCCAGGGTAAGAAGCAGTACATTGATTCATGTCGAGCGTTATTTAAAAGTTTCCATCCATGTCAGGTTATTCAAGTGGGCAGTAAAAGGTACTGTGGACCCTGTGCTTCTTAGCCCATGAATAAGAGAACAGTTGTATATCAACAGACTCTTAAACAAAAGCCAGGCCTCAAACACACAACTACACATTGTAGTGTTCTGCAAATTGAGTACGGATCAAGAGGTCGCAAGTTCAACCCCCCCCCCCGGTACATGAAAATGACTACCTTGTGACTTCAAACAGCCGTAAACAGGACCTGTTTGGACCTCGCCGTGCTGTGGCATCGCCACGGAGAGACGCGCTCCGTGAAGGTCGGCAGTGAAGCTGTAAGACCCTAAAGCCAACCTGTTTACAGATGAAGAATTACCTTGTTTCTTCTGTTAGGCCCCCGATGCAGCGCGTTTAGAAGAAATCAATGGGCAACTCAGCCGTGTGAAGAGGAACCAACGGCATTCGCCTCATTTTTGACCTACAAACGACTCCCGCTCTCTGCCAGGGGCGCGTATCGCACCTCGACGACGTCAGGGTGTGGGGCTTGATCGATGGCTGTGTGTCTGAGCAAAACAAGTGTGTTTGCGTGTGTGTGTGTGTGTGGATGGACGGGAGGGTCTGTGTTGTCTGAAGGTTGGCCTCTGAACGTTCTGTGTTCTCTTGTCCCCTCGTCGTTCAGGAACCTGCTGTACAGCCTCCCGGGGACGGGCCCTCGCTTCTCCATCCTGAGGTTCGCCAAGGAAACACCCGGACCGTCCGGCAACCAGGCGGTCAACCGGGCGGTCAACCAGGCGGTCAACCAGGCGGTCAACCAGTCTCTGTCCCACATAACCAGCTCCATCGTCAATGCCCAGAGACTCGTCAGAAGCGGCCTCGACCTCTTCGAGAACAACCCCGACGACACCATTTGACCTCTGACCCCCCCGGCCTCCGACCTGTCGTCAGTTTGACGACAGGTTTTTCTGTGCTGTGCACCTGGAGCTTGTGGGTGCCGGCACAGCAGACCCCCCCCCCCCCCCCCCCCCCCCCCCCCTGGAAAACGACATTTAACAGCGAGATACAGAAGGCTTTGAAAAGAGACTGCACTTCAAAGTAATCTGATGATATTATGCAGACTTCTGGTTGAATTGACCCTGGTTGCTCGGAGCTCGTGCTGTGGAGATGGCCTTTGAAAAGTTCATCATTTCATGTGAAACTACATTTAAACAGCACAGCAGAGAGAGGCTTTGTACAGAGAACACACTTGCACTGTAAAAGTAATTTGGAGATATGACGCAGACTCCTGTTTGTGGTCGCCCTGCTCATCTTGAGTGCCTACTGAGGTGACGGCCTTTTTGTGAACATTCCTCATTTCGACATCTTTTCTGAGTGTAGCTCTATGACTGTCAGAAGGGTTTTGACTTATTCTGCTGTTCAAATTCACACGACCTCAGGGCTAGCCGTGCCAGGCGGACATTTTGTAAACGGAGGTGAAGTGTTTCGATCGAGGCGTTTCTCGCTGAAGCTGTTCTCCGAAAGGGCGCTGTGTCCATTGTTGTTTTTCCTCCTTAACGATTATGGCAGTTTGGAGTTTCAGGCGATCTCGGATCTGTTCAGCGGGAAACTTTGCTCCAGAGGTGGAAACAAGATTGATTTTGCCTCAAGTGGAAAGTTGCACAATCTTCCCCCAGATTCTCATGCCACAGGTTAGTGTTGGGCTGGAGATGCAGGTTAAAGACTTTGCGGGCCTGTGAAGGAACATCAGGCTGTGAACGATAAATAGTCGGATAAATAACGCCGAAAATAATTTGGGATTGGATGATTTCTGACAGATTTGGGCGAATTAGCTAGGAGTATTGCAAGTCAACAACGCCTTGACGAAGATGTAGATAAACACTGAACGGCTAGCTGGATGTGCTCGCATGCGCCATCGTGCAATCTCTGCAAAACAAGCAATCATATTATCCACTCTCAGGTTGGCTGATCCTAATACGCTCCTCTCGGCGCTCAGCGTGCCTGGAGATTTGAAGCGACCGTCAGGCTAAAGATAGTTTGTAGAGATCAGGTGTTCTGTATCTTATAGAGGTGAGCATGATGAGTAGATTTGATTAGAATAGTTGAGGTAAGACGCACACGTTTGAAGACGTGGGTTTTCACCTTCATTTCTATGGTTTGCTCATGATTGACTTTGGATATCCTGCTGTTACTTGTTAGTCAGTGAGCCGGGTAGTGAGCGGCGATGGGTGTCGTCGTGCACTTCCATTCCGAGGTTCAACGGAGATTTGTAGACTTCTTCACTGAGAGATGTTTGTACGCGTGCTTCTTTTCTTACTAGTATAAGATATTGTTGATGTGGTTTTTTTTACACATTTGTGATTTTCTTGCTACAAATGTAGGCTTTGCAGTGTCATGTTTTGGAATGGAATTTGATTGTTGTATTGGAACACTTCATTCAGGGAGGGCAAATTTATCAAAGCTTTAAATTGTATACATGCCTTTGATTGTACCTTTAATTATGTAATTGTTTGTACACGATAATAATACGACTGCACAAGTGCAGAATGTGGGTTTGCATGAATACCAAAAATGAAGTGCCCAATTATTCTACAAACCCATTAGCTAATTTATTCAGCGAAAAACAATCAGCTCACAAAGGTGACGGAAATTAAAACAGCTCTCTTTCAACTCTTCGATAAACTATTCAGTTAATCAGCATTTATTATTGCTGTTATGGCAATCAAATTGCATATACACTGTGAAATTACATAACTTAATGACAGGATATGCTGTGTCCTCTAACTTGCAATGTGGAACAGTTCTTCAAAGCACAGTGGCTTTTTCTAAGAGTAATACCACACCAAGCATGACCCCTTTTCAGATGAGTGACATGCTGGTAGAGTTATTTAACTGCAACAAACCATACGTTTGTTCCTTTGAAATGAGCTGTGACTCAGTACGAAGTGTGTTTTTGGTTTGACCTTTGCTTGCTTATACTTCCACAAAGACGTTTTGTGGTTTCTTGTACATACTGTAGGGTTGTTGCGTTCTGGCTAGACCAAGTGGAGCAAACGTTTGGGACTTTATTTATTTGATGTTTTGTACATCCATGTTAATAGCGAGGGACATGGAGAATATTTGATTTGTAGCACAAGCATGGTTTAATATGTCATTAATAATATGTAAATTTGCACTAAGGCTCATTTGATTGTGGGACAACTTGAGCCGCTTTTGATTTCAATCACTTATTTATGTCATAAAGTTAATTTAGGTTTGTATCAACATTTGGGTCAATTTATCTTCCAATTCAATTAGGACAATATCACGTTCTGACCCGGTGTGCACATTTTCTCAGCGTTAAATAATTAATTTCAATAATATAGGAGGATCAATTAGTTTAATCAGGATTTTAATTGCATGAGTCTAATTCTGTGTTACAAGCACCTTTCCTCCTGCTAGACAAAGATATACCTCATTTTGATTTAACACCATGAACTGACCAGTAGGCCATAGTGTGGTAGAGTTCAAAGACAACCTGAGAGGTTCCCCGTGGCTTAAAGAAAAATGAACAAAAAAAACATAAACAAAAGCAAGGTTCTGTTATTCATCTTGTCTGTGTCTGGAATATTTTGTAAGTACAACCAAAAGGTAGATAATAGAACAGGGAATGATTTATTGCATTTCCAATGTATCTCCCCCCTAAAGACAACACGACCTATCTAAAGCATAGAAAACAAACACTTGTTGCACACAATGTCCTCTTGAACGATTCAGATATGATTCCTGCATGTAATAACATGCATAATCATCTTAGACTCCTAACATAACCAAAACACAAAGTTTTTTTTTCCATCGAGGAATATGACAGACTCGTCTCATCTACAGGTAGCCTATTTGGAGATCTGAGGTCGGTTCCTTTTTAATTTAATTTGAATTAAAACATACATCGTTTTGATAAATAGTTAATGGAAGTATTGGGTTTCATTGCATGCTAGTCTCACATTACTTTTTTAGACTTTCCTTGTTTTAACCTTTACCAACAAAACACTGCATGTTTGTTTTCAAGGATGCTTTTGCTATGTTTTTACTCTTTGACAGTATGACTTATTAGAATAAAATCCGAATAAAGCAAATACAATATTTGTTTACAGTGGCGGTGGGAACTTTTCCTGTGTCTTTTTGTTGATCACGTTGTAATGCAAATATCTACTGTACATGTTTTTATCGGAAAATTACCAGGTTTAGCAAAAGCATATTCATATAGGCCAAATGTACAAAGTGTGATTTTCAGTTGACTAGTAATAGTATTCAGTCGGTGCGGCCAGCTCTATTCTGGATACTCTCGAGCGCAGGCGCCCCGCATTCCCAGCAGGTGCGGCTTCGCATCCGGAAAAGAGCAGAAGAGGACATAATGATGGCGACGGAGGCAGAGGAGATCTCTCAAACCAGTCCCTATCCCATGTCTGACAACAATGTCTCCACTCTGTCCATCAAAATCACGCGGAAAAACCAGGATAGACCCTGGAAATTGAGATTTATTTACCTGCAGTGCTGTGAGTATCAGACAAATGATGTTCAAAACGGCACTTGGTATTCATTCGCTATAAACCCCACGCCGACAGGAGAACGCTATATTAAAAGCATGAATAGGCTACCACACCCATGGTCCATTTCGCATTTTGAATTTCTGTTTATAGCTCCGCTTAGGCGGTCCTAAATGATTTGTGTTTGTCTGTCGCTATTTGCCCGAGTGAAGAGGCATCCAGGCATTACGTCACTGCATCCTACTGGATGCTGCTCCTGTCTGTTCCGTATTCCTCGTGCGGATGCTGCTGTCTGGCGACGTTCAGTCTGCATGTAGATGCTGATGATCCGTAGGTTATTATGTAAACAGCAAGTTCACAACAATCTCCAATGTTAAAAGCTTCTTGTGAGAACATTAACGCTATAATCCGCAGCCTCCCGAGTACTGAGGCGTTTCATGTAGGGTATATGCTTTTTGAACATTACTTTCAGAACCAATTGTAATGGATGCAGCGATGCGGCACTGAAGTGCTCTTTACATTGTAGCAGCAGACCATCTAGACACTCCCAACTACAGAATATCTAGCTGGAGATCCTCTAGCAACGGAAACTCTAGCCATAGAACTACACAACCTTTCACTCAAACAGGCCCTGCTGTGGACAATGTACTGTACCTCTCTTTCTCTATCATTCTTTCCTCTCTCTTTCTCTGTTCTCTCTTCATGTAAAAGTTGTTCAGCATATGAATGAGGTGTGTCATGATGACTTATGTCCGACGGGCGAGGAAATGGCCAAGGCTCCAAATACCAACGTCATTATAGCTCCATTATGGTCACTTGCAGTGTTGATGCTCGCTGTTATCAATCTCCATGTCTGCTGCGCTGACTGTTATTTAGAGGTGACCGATTATCTGCTTCAATAGCGGACAACAAGACACTCAAAAAAATATTATGATAAAGCGTTGTTATGACTAAAACCGTATTTTATATGTCCAGACACAGGTCTGAGAGTGTACAACTGAATGTAAACATAACTGATATTAAATTACAGTATTGTACCATCATCTTGCAGGAATAACTTTAAGGCCTTCAGTTACCGGTAATACTGTATTGTATTGATTCAATTCAATTCAAATGTATTCAATTCAAAACATTGAATACATTTGTTAGCATTTTTAATTTATTATTATCATAATATATATTTTTTCTTGCTATTATGCCTTAGTCACCTTTGTCATGCATGACTATTTCCTATACTTTGTCTGATAAAGATCACTGATGTCGAAGTAGTCAAACGTAAATTTACTGTCTTCAAATGTTTTCCCTCTAGATTTCTTATCCATTGCAACCATTCTGGGAACAGGCATATTGGGTGAGTGGCGCTTCTTTTTGCAGCCCAACCAGTATAAACCACGTTCAGCGCATCTCCCGAACGACCTTCATCTTTGCTAAAACATACTGGAATGCTTCCCAGTGGTTGATTTGAAATTTCAACAGACATCCACTGTATGTCATTCTGAACATTCTCCGACACGCTGCCGAGAATTGCACACAGAGTTTTATGGTGTGAGGAGGATAATGTAGGCATTTATGAAAGCAGCAATCACACAGGGCGTTGAGTTTAACGACTTTGTTTTAAAACACGGTTTTGTCATTTTCACGAAGCCGGCTGTCGTTCATCTCCGGAAATATTTAATCACTCCCACTACATACAGGAATACCCACAACCAATTACATTTTAAGTGCATATTTTGTGCTGTACAGACAGAATAATGAAAATTCTGACAAAATAAGCCGAGAAGTCCATCTCTCATTGTCCGTCAGAATGGAGTACTGGTTAGAATTGGATGACGGTGCAGAGTCAGGATGAAGGTCTGATGACACGTCTTCTGAAGGAACCTCCTCCTGGGGTTTGTCTTTCACTCTTCTCACCTGCAGGTCTTCCTGTAACGATAGCTCACGCCGGGCTCCTCCCCTTCCTGGTCTCCTTCCTCATCGGCTTCCTGGTGCAGGTGAGTCTGCCGCTGACCCACAGCGACTTGGCGTACCTTCAGCCAGGGACGTAGCTTTGCTTTCAAATGTGGGTGTGACATCTTGTTTTTATTTCTAACCGAGGATATGTTCTTTATAATATAATTTTCCTAAATAAAAGTGGGGGGGATGGACAGATTTGCCGTTTGGAAAAAGTGGGTGGGAGGTGTGATGAAACCCATAGACATGATGAAACCCACCCCCCTGTCTTCAGCCATACTTGTTCTGCAAATGCCCGCCCCGCTCCCCCACCTTATGTCACCCTCCACCCTCTCCTCTGAGGGAAATCACTGATCTACTTGCATGGGTGGGTGACTGCGTCATGAAAGGGCACATGCTTCCACCTCTCCACTCACGTTAGATCACACGGGGCCTCCAGGAGGGGCATGAGGAGGGGGATGTGGAGGGGGATGTGGAGGGGGATGAGGAGGGGCATGAGGAGGGGCATGAGGAGGGGGATGTGGAACTGTGGTGAAAGGAGGCTGTGGTCTTCATGTCAAGTTCAGCCTGGGTGCTTTCTCACACGTTTACTAGGAACCGTGCCACCCTGTCAACAGTGGAAAGAGACATGCATACTCTTCACAAACACACACACACACACAGATTTACATACATACATGTTTGACTTTAATAATATATTTGACCTACTTGCTGTGTGTGCACGCTTTTCGGTGTGTACTGTGAGGGTGTTGTTTTGGTGTTTGTTCAAAGATAGTCCAGGTGTCGTTTGTTGCTGGGTAGGAGTTCTGTTTTAGCGGTGTGCCTTGTGGTCACTTTGCAGGCTCTGCTCATCTACCTGTTTGTTGACCTGCTCCAGAGATGCCAGTTGGTCCAGATGGAGAACTTCAAGGTAAACCGAGTGCTCCTGGAAGTACCTCATCTTTTAAATCCTTACTGAATATCTTTGTACTGAAGTATTCATGGAAATACTTTCTCTTTTTTTGTAATTTTTTCTGGAAACCTTAGTGAAGAACTCTGTTGTGGCTGAACCTCTTGTGACTGAGCATCCTTGAAAATACTCCCTCTACTAACCTGTTCAATGTTTAGATCAACGTTGTTTGATTCCACTATCTACTGGTAAAGAATCCTGGTTAAATGTGACGGTGGCGGTTCTTGTGTCAGGTGTGTGAGTCGGGGAGGACTGAGATGGAGGACGTGGTCCTGGAGGAAGCTGCTGTCCCTTCCCCCGAAGAAGAGGAGGAGGAAGGGGAGGAGAGTGAGGAAGCAGGTAAATACTACCCATGCCCACACACACACACACACACACACACACACACACACACACACACACACACACACACACACACACACACACACACACACACACACACACACTGCAACACACACTACACACACACACACAAAACACACACTACACACACACACACACACACACACACACACACACTGCAACACACACTACACCCACAACACAATGACACACAAACACACACAGCCGCCAGTGTTTTGGATTCCGCTTGCCACTGGGCTGCCTCTCTGGGTTCCCCATCCACAACATCCCATAATGCCCAGTAATTGTTGCCAGCTGCTGTTGGTTGGTCTTGGTCCAGCGTGTTTGATCCAGTCCTCTGAGATTCTCCACCCTGTTCCCAAGCCCAGATAGACATTAGTGGGAATGAACATTTCATGAGCTGTATTGTGGAGTGTTCTGATATGGTCCAATAGCTGTGGACAGTGGGCTAATGCCCTGACCGACCTGCATTCACGACACACTCAGCAGTACGCACCACCATCAAAGACCGAGCCACCAACACAGGTGTCAACAATATAGCAAATGCACTCATGAAAATTTGAGTAGTGTAGCATTTGCTGGCTCTTCTCCCTTTTATAAGCTAGAGAGGTGTGTGTATATGTAGGTGTGTGTATATATATATCTATATGTGTGTGTGTGTGTGTGTGTGTGTGTGTGTGCGCCACGTGATGTGGTGGGGTATCGGCGTTAGGAACAGATGGCGGCTGTATTGTTGCTGGTGTGAAACCACGGCGATAGCATTATTCGAGGGGGTGGACACACACACACACACACACACACACAGTTAAACACACACACGTGCATGCTCTAACCCCACCAGTGTCTGGGCTGACTCACCAGCACAGGCCCGGGCCCTGCGAAAGGAGAGACATTAAGCATTTGAGGCAGGAGATGGAGGGAGCAGAGGGCTAATGAAGATGAATGGAGCGATGGAGAGGGGCCTGCCCTGCCACAGGAAATGAGGAGGGGAGGTGGAAGTGCTCTGGTGAGCAGCCCTAAGACTCCCTGCACCCCAGACACCAGCAGGGGGAGAAGAAGAAGGCCTTATCCTGCCCCGAGGGGACAGGGGGCCTGGGGGGGGTCGGGGGGGGGGGGAGTCTCGGTTGCCTGTCTTTGTAAGATTGAAAACTGTTGGTCGGACATCTTCAACCCAGGCAGGAGAAGCTTCTGGATGGGGAACGTTGAGGAGTAGGTGAATGTCTGGATGGTGAGTGTGAGGTGGACTAATGAGAGAATCCTCCTCCCCCCCACCCCTCCCCCCCCATCTCTAGTGACGGTGGAGGGTTAGTGGCAGGCTCTGGTTCAGTCAATTCAGCCGTGGACTCTGGCCGTTGCGTGATTTCATAAATCTCCGCCCGTCAGTCATCTTGCGGAACATGACGTATCGATCTTTCAGGATTGGAACATTAGCGGGCATTTGCACCCACACAGTGAATCTTGTTTAATCATGGCTGATATGCTGTCTATTTCTTCCTCTATCTCTGTCTCTTCCTCTCTCTCTCCCTCCTCCTCCCTCTCTTTCATTCTGCACAATTCTGTAATTTGCCATTATAGCTTGGAGCGTCTTAATTACTCCCGCTCAAACACACCCCACTCCAGTTTATGGATTAACTTTAACATGACGGAGTCCTTCAGATCCATCCATCCCTCCCATTGCCACCAATAAACTGCCTCAAATTGATCAGCGATCTCTGCTAACGCGGCTCTGACTGACACAGCGTAGCGGGAGGGCGGCGGACCCTCGCTGTCACGGGGGGGGGTTGGGTTCTCTGTTTTTATGCGGCGAGACGCGGGCCTAATTTATACGCCGGGTCGACGGTGTCATCTGATAGGCTCTCGCGGTGGCGCCGATATTCCATGATTCAATTACGCGCTGGCGGCCTTCCGTATGGGGCCAGGCTTGTTGGTGGGAGACTTGATAAGAGGCCTATTAAAAAGATGGATTTCTCTCAGCGGGGGGGGGGGGGGGGGAGAGGGGGGGGAATGCCCAGCTGCTATCTGTTCCATATTGCGCGGTTAAGTGTGTATCCCTCCATAAGAAGCAGAATCCTCCTCGTTCATCATGGAGGCGTCCTGTGTTAGCCAAACACCCAGACAGACAGCACCAGCCCCAGCTCCGACACCACTGATTTCACGTGGACGCTTGGTGAGGTAGGATATACCTACTGTACACACGTGTTCAGAGTGCCAATTATATACAATGACAATCGGGGGGGTCAACTTCTTCTCCAGGGCGTAAAGTAATATTTACGATTACAGGTAAGAACGATATATAAATGTCAGGTGGCTGAGCGGTTAGGGAATCGGGCTAGTAATCAGAAGGTTGCTGGTTCGATTCCCCGGCCGTGCGAAAATGACGGTGTGTCCTTGGGCAAGGCACTTCACCCTACTTGCCTCGGGGGGAATGTCCCTGTACTTACTGTAAGTCGCTCTGGATAAGAGCGTCTGCTAAATGACTAAATGTAAATGTATCGACCCTCCCCGACCTGTTGTTTTTACCTCTTTTGGGGGGGTCCCAAGTCTTAATTAGCGGGGTCAAACCCCCGCGTGATTCGCACACTGCACGTGTTGTTCTCGTAGGAGGGCTGTATCCTCACAGTAGACACGTGTTGCAGTTGTAGGTTGACTGAATCCTTACTGTCCGCACGGCTGCATCCTTGATCGTGGTTTAAATGCACATACTGTGCCATCGATGTTCACTATTCTCATTTGTGCAACAATCTGCTTTCTCCCCCTCTCCCTTCTCCTGATTCGCTGGTGTAATTGGTAATTAAATTAAGGACATGGAATGAAACGACCATGCATCCCACCTCTGTCTTATTGTAGCTCGCAAGCTTTTCCACGGCACTCTTGTGTACTTTAATGCTTGACATATAATGAAGTGCTCGAAAAGGCATCCATTTTGGTAATTGTTATTTATTGGCGGATCCGTGGTTAGCATTTGGTACAGTCAGGGGTCCTTGACTTGAATTCCAACTAATTAGCTTTGCGCTAGCATTTCAGCTGTTTGAACACGACGCATAGTTACTTTGCTATCCGGCCTGGGCTAAATATTCTATCCACTTGTGTCCTGTAAGTACTGACAGGTGCGAAGGAGATGCAGAATCTCAGAATTAATGACTTGGCACTACCAGGGTCTACAGATGGTCTTTAGAGAACAGCTAATATAGCTTCGAGTTCTGATCCCATGTCCTTTAAAAACATTGGTGATTGAGTACAGTATAGCAGTCTCATTCTGGAACCTCAGAACAGAACTGGATTATTGCCAAGTTTCTCTTACATACTATAAGCTAGACTGGCTGACACAAGTGATTTCTTAGTGGAAGTGTGTGTTGTTAGGGAAATGAAGCCAAGTTGTTATGTGGTTTTCATGTTAGTATAAAACCATATGGCGAGGGTTTTAACGAGTGTGTGTTTGTTTGAACTCGCTACTGTTCAGGCAGAAACTCTCAAATATCAGTTTGAAGAGCCATTTTGAATTGTACACAGAGTTAGTGCAGGGTGACTTCCATCTCTCACTCATCCATGACTTTAACACACAGTAATGTTGAGGTGAATTGTGACCCAGAAAAAATACAACGCTGGAGCCGGGAGACTGGAGAATATGGACTGGAGCAGACAGACTGGAGCAGACAGACTGGAGCAGACAGACTGGAGCAGACAGACTGGAGCAGACAGACTGGAGCAGACAGACTGGAGCAGACAGACTGGAGCAGACAGACTGGAGCAGACAGACTGGAGCAGACAGACTGGAGCAGACAGACTGGAGCAGACAGACTGGAGCAGACAGACTGGAGCAGACAGACTGGAGCAGAGAGACTGGAGCAGACAGACTGGAGCAGAGAGACTGGAGCAGACAGACTGGAGCAGACAGACTGGAGCAGACAGACTGGAGCAGACAGACTGGAGCAGGGAGACTGGAGCAGGGAGACTGGAGCAGGGAGACTGGAGCAGGGAGACTGGAGCAGGGAGACTGGAGCAGGGAGACTGGAGCAGGGAGACTGGAGCAGGGAGACTGGAGCAGGGAGACTGGAGCAGGGAGACTGGAGCAGGGTGTGTGACTAATGCTCCCTCTGGTCTGATCTCTCTGCTACTCCTCAACGCCCGTACACCTCTCCACCCCGTCCATATTCATCTTCCCCTTCCCTCTCTCTCATCCATCCTTCTACTGATTCATTATTTACCAGATAAAAGAGGAGTGAGGGGGAGGTAGTTTGGGTGTTGGCGGGCATCGTAGCGTGGCGTCCATGGAAAGTGGCGGGAGAGTGATGGCTGATGGGTAGTGGCCCCTCGTCCGGGCGCTACTGAGGGATGACACCGCTCATCCATTAACGCGCTGGCGCTCAGCGGACGAGTGAACAGAGTACTCACACACCCCTCCTCACCCCCCCCCCCCCCCCCATCTCTCCGTCCCTCCATCCCTCCATCCCCACCACCACGCTATCCATCCCTGCTGCTTATCCTGGGAGATGTACCTGTCACCCGAAATGGCTGTTTCTCTGAGGAACGCTTGTCTGACTGACTGACCGACTGTTCGACTGACGGACTGTGTGGCTGGCCGATGTCCCCACAACTCAAGACCACCCACCTCAAATCACTGTCAGACCACCAAAGTCCAAACCACCAGTTGTGTTTCCACCGTTTCTCTGGTGTTCTCAAACAGAAGTGTGCTGGCAACAAACCAGTATGGTTTTGGAGGCGGGGCCGTACCCTAATAGGGCAAAGCCAAGTAAGAAGGATACAAGTCCTTGGGGGAAAAGGACAATGAACCTAATATGTACAAATAAATCATTTAAATGTATACAAATGTAAAACCAGCTGTGGGTCATTCTGGTTTGGGTTTCAGAGGAGCTGCATCTAGTATTGAGGTGAATGCGGTTACTTTGTTTGACAAAGCTTTCAGTCTAATAGGCATCATGTTTTTTATGTCAAGGCTAACTCATTGTGTTGTATTGGCCAAATGTTCAGTTGTGTAGTTTAGGGTTGATATAATCATTTGGCGGGTTAAATAGTTAGTTTTATCAGAGACTGAAACTGTACTGTAACTGTCTATTGTTTTTGCGGGCATTAAAAATGATGTTCTTTACTGTGTGCTCCCATCTGTTAATGTGGATGTGGTTGACTGACTGTTTAGCTGACTGACTGACTGACTGACTGTTTAGCTGACTGACTGACTGACTGACTGTTTAGCTGACTGATTGATTGTGTAGCTGACTGACTGACTGTGTAGCTGACTGACTGACTGACTGACTGTTTAGCTGACTGATTGACTGTGTAGCTGACTGACTGACTGACTGACTGTTTAGCTGACTGACTGACTGTGTAGCTGACTGACTGACTGACTGACTGTTTAGCTGACTGATTGACTGTGTAGCTGACTGACTGACTGACTGTTTAGCTGACTGACTGACTGTGTAGCTGACTGACTGACTGACTGACTGTTTAGCTGACTGATTGACTGTTTAGCTCACTGACTGTCTGTTTAGCTGGATAACTGGCTGAATGACTTACTGTATCGCTGGCTGATGACTGTTAAGTTGATAATGTTTGGCTGACTGTGTTTGTCTGACAGGGATGTCTGATAAAGCAAGCAAAGCATTTATGTACCTGTCGGCTCAAGCACACGTCCAAGTACCATTACCTGTCTCTGATGTGCCTCTGTCTGACAGCCTTAGTTTACTGTCAATGGGGCACTGCAGGATCAAACCATCTGAAGGAATTGAAATGAACGCCAAGGTTTTGCATTCATTTGGACCTGAAATACTTATACCTTAAGTCGTGACCAACTTGACAAAGGGAAACAGACCAGCTAATGTGTGTGTGTGTGTGTGTGTGTGCAGACACAGGCCTACTGCAGAGGGACGCAGCCCCTCTGTCGGGAGAAGAGAGGCTGCAGCCTAACCTCCATGTCCTGGGCGTCCTCTTCCTCAGCAGACCCATGAGCCACGCCTTCAACTTCATCCTGCTCTTCCAGTTGTAAGTTGCTATAGGAACCGACACACTAGTTTTTGAAATGTTCAACTGTCAGGGCAAACGCTTTACCCTTCCTACTGTGAGCCTTTTGTATGAAGGATTTTCCACATATGCTATTAACCAGCACTAAACCAATATTCATAGTATGTTAAAATGACTTAAAGTGGTTCTTTTGAAAACCCCTTGACGTCAATGGTGCATTATAAAGCCAGAGAATCAAATGAATGATTGAAAATGTTTTTGGGGTCAGAAATACTGTTGAGGGGTTAGTGAATGCTGGAGTGGCAGACTGCCGCTGTGAGGTGATGGAGACCCGAGAGAAGGAGCCGGTGTTGGAGGGGAGATGGGGTGTGGAGAGGGAGGGAGGAGGCTGGGGGTGGGTGGAGAGGGAGATCTGTCTGTTCCCGGCGCGTATCTCAGGTGGAGGACGAGACACGGGTGAGAGTCGACCTTGAAACGGGGAGACCTCGAGCGCTGGGGTGGTCTCGCCCCGGCCTTATCAAGGAGCGGGGGAGCAGAGATGTTATTTATAGGTTAAATGTCATGTCTCGCCCTAACCAACTGCCATCCCTCCCTCCCTGCCCCCCCCCCCACACCTCGTTTTCGCCCCTGAAAATAATGAGCCCAGCCAGTCAAATGCAGTCTGCACAAATGACGAAGCAAACATTAATCAGCTCGACTTCATTCTGTAAGCAGGTTGTATTTATGATGCGGGATTTGCATAATGAGATTTTCTTCTTTTTTTTTTTTCCCCCCACTGTCAAAAACACCTTCTCTCTCAGCCCTGACTTAACTGTTATGCTCGGTCTCTATTACGTCTTAAAGCTTGAAAAAGAAGGGAAAAAAACGACCTCCAACACCGCCCCGTACTTCAACTTGACTGATTCCTGTCATCGTGTTTGTACCTGTAATATCTCAAAGCTTTAAGCCCAGGGAGAACAGACTATAGTTTATAGCCCCCTCCTTGGTATGCTGGTCAGTCAGCCTCTGTAGTACATAAACAACAACAGGCTTCCAGGTAGGATCTAGAGAACAAGCTGGAACTGGTGGTGCCACACAATATCATTTACTGTTCTGTCAGGCATGATGTGTGGAGTAATGTGGGGGGTATTACGGAGGACCAGTGGCTGTTTGGTCCTGTTGAGAGAACCGAGCTTGTTATCAGCATTTAGACAGCCCCCCCGTAACATACCTTCGATCGATAGGCCCTTCATTGTGTTGGTGAGGCTTAGTGCTCGATCAATGCCCCGCCATGACCTGGTGCTTTTACCTCCATCTGCTCTGCAACTCCCTGACACACACAGGCACGCACACACACACTGCTGCTGCACCTTGACATTGATCTACTGTACACACATGCCCATGCACGCACGCTAACACACACCTGGCCACAGCCTTGAGATGATGAATAACTTTGGCGAGGCTAAAATATGCCAGCCACACCAAGGCCTGTCGCCATCCTACCTCTCTGTGTTGTTCTTCCTAAAGACGCCGTGTACAGGAGAGACTTCCTGTTTCATAAGTCTCTCTGGTTGGAGAGCTGGGTTGATTGAAGGGAGGCGGCTTGATGTAACACGCACGTATAATGTCTACCTTTTGATTGGGTGTGATTGTTAATTCTATGGATAATGAGTGACTCTCTCTGTCTGTGTCTCTCTCTCTCTCTCTCTCTCTCTCTCTCTCTCTCTCTCTCTCTCTCTCTCTCTCTCTCTCTCTCTCTCTCTCTCTCTCTCTGTCTGTCTCTCTCTCTCTCTCTCTCTCTCTCTCTCTCTCTGTCTCTCTCTCTCTCTCTCTCTCTCCAGCGTGTCTATAGGTATCAGCTATGTGCTCGCAGGCAGCGAGGCCTATGCTTCCCTTCTCCAGGTCAGGTGAGTTCTTTAGTTTTTTTACAGAACTTTTACAGCGAGCACAATTTGACGTCAGCTTCAGGTAACATGCAGAGAAGAAAGCAAAGAGAGCTTCACATGTCTGGCTGGTGAGAACTCTCCTGAATTGCAAATAGCTTTCTCCTGTGTCGGCACTGAGAGCTTCTCCATCAAGCGTTGTATGTGTAGGTGAGAGATGATTCATCTCAATGTCTGTCTCAGGTTCTACTTCAGATGTGAGGAAAGCACAGTCTGTAGAGACACTAAGTAGCACATAGTTTGATTATGAATATAGAATGTGCTGCTGTTTGTCTTATATCTGTCTGGGCCTGCAGGCACGGGGAGAAGGTCCTAAATGTTTTTCCCTCAGGTCCTGTGATATTCCGTGATTGTTCACACGGTATCTTTAAATCTCGCAATTGACTTTGAACCAATCGTTGCCTTTCATCATCTCGAGCGAAAGTTTGCCTTTCAAAACTCTCTGTTTGATACCACTTAAGAAGCGCCACATCCGAATGCACCGTGGCTCGTACATATTACATGGGGAGGCGTGATGCAATCGTGTGTTGTTGCTGATGATATCCAGAAGATAGTCATTCCAACCGGTCCTTCACAATCACTATCAAGATGGGGAATCTATAAAAAAACATAAACCAAAACAATGACAAATTCTAGAAAACGAGTGTAGGGGTAGATGGAGATGGAGCAGAAGGGGTTGATTTTGTCTCCGGGTCCCAGAGCACGCTGGTCCGTTCTTCTACCCTCCAACACAGAGAGCAGGAGGGACGTCCACTCATCCAAGTGACTGCTTTCCACACCGTCGGCTGCCGTTCAACCGAAGATAGATCACGTTTCTCCAGTCTATGAACGCGCGCACATGAAAGGGTTGCCGTTTCAGCGGCGTAATCAAAGGCGTCCTTGAAGTGTGCGTTACGTGAACGAGGGTACAGGAAGCGGAGGAGGTGTCGAGAGCAGAGTTCTAGATGAGGCAGGTTTGGAACGCCAGGGTAGCCATTAGTATCCCCCCCCCCACCCCATCCCTGACTGGAACACACTAACTCGTAGACCTATACAACTCCGCTAATCAGAGTCAACTCCAGGAGCTGCATATGCTGGGCTAATTGAATTAGGACAGGGCTCTAATTGCAACCTGGTGCCAGGTCTGGTCATGTTTGTGTGGACTCCTTGAGCACCCGCCCCCCCCCCCCGCGCTCTCGCTCGCTCGGTCTTCAGCCTAGGTGGCAGCCAGTGGATTTCACAGTGCTTTTAGAGGGAGAGTGTTCGGTGAAGACGGGCCGATCGTTAACGGAGCGCGGTTTGTTTAGCGCCTGCTTCACATGAGAAGCATTACTGGACTAGCCTGGATACAAAAGGTACAGATATCTTCCTGATAAACAAAACCAAGAGAGAGAAAAAACACAGTCTCTTTGATATGACTCGTAATGGGCTTCGAGTACGGCTTGAACTTCCAAAAAGGACACTGGTCCATGTTTCATCTTCTAAAACAGGTATGTCCTTCGTCGGAGAATGGCTCTCAAAGTGAAGTCCAAACATTGTGTGGCTGCTTGTCAGTGCTAGAATGGACCTCCTGGTTAGAGAGCACTCGTGATCCTGTTGCCCTTGAGGTGGGAGGGGCGAGGAGGAGAGAGGCACTGAGGATGTTTTCATTTTAATTAAAGCTCTTCTCTCAGCTCCCCTATAAACACACACACACACATACATCCACACACAAATCCACACATGCACACTTCCACACACACACAATCAACAACACTTCCTGCACATGCCTCGCACACACCACATGCAAACGCCGCGTGAATCACACACACACACACCACACACACCCCCACACACACACCCCCACACACCCCCACACACACCCCCACACACCCCCCACACACACACACAGGAGACAAATTCCAGCGGCAGAAATAATACTCTATTATCAGACTGAAAAGATCAATTTATCTTGCGGGCGACAGAACCAAGCGAGCACTTTAAAGTTCTGCGGACATGAATAATTAAGCAGTTTATTTATCAGGGAAAATTATCCATAAGCGCTTTTGAGTGGTGTTATTGCTTACCGCATTCTCTCTCCCCCCCCCCACCCCCCCACCCCCCAACACACACACACATCTCCCTCCCCGCTGGCTTCGTGCCCCCGCTACAGGATTTCATTTGAGAAGTGCTTTGTGAAGAGGAGCCCAGGGAAGCATGGTTGATGAATGGACACAGACAGCTAGCCTGGCTTCACAGTATTAGCATACTAACACATAACCTCCCCGGCTCCCGAACACCACCAGGCCCGTTTGTGGGTGGAGCTAGCGGGGTGAGGACAGGGGTGGAGCTTAACATCCCGGGTGACGGGGAGCTGGAGATCAGCGTTGGGCTTCACTCTGCGGGACGCTGCTGTAGAATTGTCATTTGTTGGGGAGAGAGGCGGGGCTTATGTCCTGCGGAGGACTCGTACCCCTTATCCAGATTCTCCGAGTTCAGAAAAAGCCTTTTTGTGCGATCTGCTGTCCAGATGTGATTGTTCTCCATCATGGAAGAGTTGGTTCCACCCTGAGAACCTAACCCTCTCTTGTTGCACCAGGATAGAGAGTAATCACCTGTCCGTTTTTTGGGGAGGCTATGAGTTTTCTAGAAGTTTCCCAGCACAAAGTTATGGCCCAACAGAGTACTTCCCAGGAGTTTTACAGTATGTCAAGTGCATTCCACTTAGGTCAAGTCAATAGACCGGTCAGCTCTTCCCAACCACACTTCCCGACAGTGTCATCTTTTGTGGATGGAATCAATTGTGCTCACAGTAACCCCCCCCTACCCCTCCCATTACCCCCCCCCCCCCCCCCCCCCCACAGATCCATACTCCCCCCCCCCCCCCCACACCCTTCTCTTTTTCTCCCCCTAGGACTGATGCTGTAATTACCTTAATCAGTTTAGAGAGGTAATTTGTTTGGTTCCACCCCGGTAAACACTTAACTTGGATATTATTCACAGGATCTGTTTCCACGGAGGTTTGGGGGTTCGGAAGGGGAGCGCACGCCGTCGCCTAAGTGCTTGATTAGACCCTTTTCTCCTGCCTGGTGGGGTGGTGGGGGGGGTGAGAGGAGGGATGGGCGGGGAGAGAGGAGGGATGGCAGTGAGAGAGCAGGGATGGTGAATGCTCGGCTCTGGGACCAGGCTTGCTTATTGAAGTGAGAAACCTCCAGTGAGTTTGAAATGATTCCCCTCGCGGCGCTAATCAATAGGTTATTTCAGGCCCTCTAAACTTGACACCCTACACTGGCCTTGCAGGCCTGCACTGTGGAAAACTATCTTGGGCTGATTGGATACTTTAGTGGCTAATGCTAACCTTCTCAGTTGATTAATTGTTTTAATAACGGGTATATAATTGCAGAACATTTGGAAAAGCAGTTAATGAATGTGCTGATCAAAATCACTTCCCTCAATGAAACTATATTTATTTTTCATTTAGTAGCGCGATGTTTGTTCAGCAGATTGAAGTATAATTGTGATCATGTAATTCAGTGAAACTTCTGTGGACTCTTTAAAAGAAACCACACGGATGTTATTCTGACATGTTTCCATCTGCCTGATAACTAAGTATTTTATGTGTGTGTGTGTGTGTGTGTGCGCACGCGTGGGCCCCGTGTACTGCATGTCTCCACAGCCATATCTACGTCATCCCCGCCTTTACCTGGACTCTGTCTCTGGGGATCCTATTGGCTCAGGCAATCATCCAGCCAATCACGTCTCTGCTGACCTTCCTGAAGGGCCTCATGCTGATTGTCACGGTAAGACCCGTTTGATCACGGCCCTCCGAAGCCTCTCGAGCAGATCCACAGGCACACTCATTTGTTTTAAGACAGCACTTTATTCCTCCGCCCGGCTCAAGCCGTCACCCGCTGAGTCAGCTGATTACTGATTACAGGAGACTACCTCGCAACGAGGCTAGCTAGTTAGCTAGCGACGTGAGTGCGGAAGATTACATGTTTATCGCCAGACTGCTTTTCCCCTCCATTGTGCTTGCGAAAGAGAGCCGGTCGCGGCTTCCATCCGAATGCGTGAACGCCTCTTCCAGTGTCACCATCGCTCAGCGGCGAAATGCAAATACGGAAAGGCAATAAAAGAACTCATATCCCAGTGCCAACCTCGGAGAGACATGGACGGATATTGTCGAGGAGAGATTGTTATTACCTGGCTCCGAGCTCCCTTTCATGTCTCCCCAAACAAAATATAGGACCCGATATATACAGTACCACCTTATCAATTAACAACCCCTGCTTGCTGCCTGGGATATTTATACCTCGGCTGTTCATCCAATCTCGTGTCCCTCATCTTTAATCTCCACGCTCCTTTTTTTCCCTCCGCGGCCTCGCCGACACCCCTTTTCACAGCGTCTATCCTCCAGTATTGACATTTGAATTCAGGCATGCAGGCCAGCGTTGTGTTATTTAGTACTGAGATGCGGTGGCAGAATCGCAGGCGTCCCTAAATGACAGATTAGAACAGGTGACGAGAGCCGGGATGATGCAGTCGATCTGTAACGCTGACTGATGAGGGCGATTTGCCCACTGATGAGACAATAGGAGGAGAATGTCTCTGTCAGGCGACTCCATGGGCGTGATGAAATACCGGCCGTGTTATTGCCGCTGTCAGTGGAGGGGGACGCGCGGAGACCGACGGAGTCGCCGCGGCGTCGCGTTCCAAACGGCGTTCGAAAAGGTCAAGTCTCCTCTCTCCTTCCCCTCTCCTTTCCTCTCCTCCTTTCTCCCCTCCTCTCCTTTCCTCTCCTCCTTTCTCCCGTCCTCTCCTTTCCTCTCCTCCTTTCTCCCCTCCTCTCCTTTCCTCTCCACCTTTCTCCCCTCCTCTCCTTTCCTCTCCTCCTCTCTCCCGTCCTCTCCTTTCCTCTCCACCTTTCTCCCGTCCTCTCCTTTCCTCTCCTCCTTTCTCCTGCCCTCTGCCAACATCTCCTCCTTCTTTCCCCCCAGGCAGAGTTCCTGTGTGGATCAGCAATCCTGTTAAACAGTTGGTGCAGGCGTGCGCCAAGCCTCTAGTTGAACATGCAAATGAGCCTAATGGTTTCCTGGAACTCATTAAGGGTCCGGCAGGACAGGAAGTGGCTTTAGAACCGCCGGGGAGGATTCTGGGATTTATGGTTAGGGTTGGCCAGGTCTCTTACAACTTCAGAGGGAAAATTAATAATCTGAAATATAGAACCATTAAAAATGCATATGGTTTCTTACTTGGATTTGGCCACTGTTTAAATGTATGAATAATGTATTCAAAATGTCAGACAATGGTCTGGCACACTCATAAAAATGCCCACGCTCTCATAACTCAACAAATCTGACCCCTCTTTAATGTTTCAACCTCTGGGGAGCATGGGGAAGGGGGGGGGAGGAAGAGGGGATGGAGAGAGAAGGGGCGGGGGGGATGGAGAGAGGAGGATGAGAAGGGAGGAGAGGGGAGAAGGAAGGATGGATGGATGTGGGGGGAGAAGGACAGAGGAAGAGGAAGGAGAGGAAAGTTGAGTGGAGGGGGAGAGACTGAGAGGAGAGGGGAGGAGAGGGGAGGAGAGGGGAGGGTCATTAGAGGGAAGCGGGGGGGAGGTCAGAAACAGTGGCTGGTTTGGCTGTTTGGTTTGCAACCAGGAGTGCTGATGCTTGAAAACCCTGCCTTTCCATTGGCTGTCCACAGACTCTGAGCCAAGCACGGGCGGTTAGAATGAGGAGCCTCAGAAAAGCGACCCCCCCTCTGGATCAGAGGAAACCCCCAGCTACCTCCAGAAGTGGTTAGCATTTGGTTTGGTCCGTTCCCCATCCTCGAGCCCCTGTTAGCTCAAGGCTAACACGCTGTAACAGAAGCCTTCCCGGCTTGTTTAAGTGGCGCCGTGCGGTCGTCTGTTGTGACTGCTGCGTGGGGGTTCAGCCGAGTGTGCTCCGCTAGCAGTCACCTCCCGCGCCCGCGCCCGCCTTCCGCTCCCCCCGCCCCTCTCCTCCGTGGCCTCTGTCACCATGCAGGCTGGCACAGAGGACGCTAGTGGCACACCACATTTTTCACTTCATGCAGATGGCTCTGGGTCCCTCCACAGTGTGTGTGTGTGTGTGTGTGTGCGGGTGTGCGTGTGTATCTGCAAGTCCATTTGCATCATCGCACAGGCATGTGCATGTGTGTGATGATGTATGTGTTTGCCTGTGGTGCACAAGTATGTGCGTCTGCTCTTCGCGTGTGTGTGTGTGCGTGTGTGTGTGTGGGGACCGTTTGGGCATTTCCAGGTCACTGCTTCTCAATGTCAGCGACAGTGTCGGTGTCTCAGCAGGAAACATACAAGGCAGTTGGCAGCGTCGGCCAGCCACGCTCCGACGGGGGGGTGTCACTTTCTGCAAGGTCACCCTCCCCCGGCTGTGTGTGCGGAGGCTTGTCGACCGCGCCCGGCTGCCATGACGCTCGCCACAGGTGTGAAGAGCAGAGTTCCCCGTTCCAGCTCGCGTGTCCTGAGCGCCGGCCCTCGCCAAGGCCCTGTGTTCTCTCAAACAACGCCTCCGTCAGGGTGGTGGGGTGGGGTGGGGGGGGGGGGGGGTGCCAGAGGATCAGACCGTCCACAACCTTCGTTTGAATTCCCCCTCACGCTCGGTGTCACGCTTCTACGTCGAATCCGTTTGAGGTCTTGTTTGCCGTGCGCCGTCTTGTATCCTGTGTCGAGTTTTATCTTGCGTCTTGGATATGATAATGTATAAGTCGTTTGTGTTATCGTGTGGTCAGTTTGAGGCTTAACAGCACTCTGTAGCTTCAGTGGAGGACTGATACCGAGGGATAAAGAGCAACTCATTGAAACCAATATAATCCAGTTTGTGACACGATGGCGTTTTTGCATTAGCGAGCTGAATGTGGGCCTTTTTTCCTGGTCGGATGAGTGCATTCAGCTCCGGAGAGATGTTCATTGTACTCTAGAAATAAATGTCTCCCTCCAATTAAAATCCAACTGGAAGGCAAAGTGGACATAGAAGGCATTTAGTTCTCAAACCCCTGTTCTCTCTCTGATCTCACATGTAATGACCATTAATGTGAACAAGAGCCAAAAAAACATTTCTTTTTTTCTCAGTGATTTCAATTATTTGACTTGATAAACAAGTCTTTAGAGAGTTTTTTTGTTTTAATATATGGATATTAGAGCTGCAGTCTTTCCCGCGGGTCTGAGTGTATTTCTGGAAAGATGAACTTATATCTACCCTGGCAGGCAGAGCAGCAGAAAGATGGTGCAGTTGTTGTTGTTGTTGTTTTGTCATGGAGATTCATGGGTAGACTCCTGTCTGTCTGGCTCCTCTTTCATACACAGACTCCTTTTGTGATTGGGCCTTCTGTCGGATAGCCAAGAGCTTGAATTTAAAATATATCTCTCTCACCCTTTTTTTTCCCCCGTCATTTTGCGGGTACCACAATGGTTCAAAAAATCAATTTTTACCCTATGATGTTTTATTCATCCGGCGGCTGGTTCAACGCCTACACTCTTCCCTCCATCCCTCATTCCCATCTTCCACTCGGTTCTCAGAATCTTCCGGTAGTCTATGAGGTGTTAACCTCATCAAAGTTCCTCAGCAGCAGACAAGTGAACAACATAGCCGGGCTCCTCAATACAGTCTTTACTCTGCTCCTCCTCCAACCCCACCCCTCCCTCGTTCATCTATCCATCCCCCTCTCTCTCTCCCCCTCTCTCTATTCATCCATCTACCCCCCCCCTCTCTCTCTCCATCTCTATTCATCTATCCATCCTCCTCGTTGTCTCTCTCTCGCTCTCTCTCTTTATCTCTCTCTCGCTCTCTCCCCCATTTGTCTCTATCTCTATCTCTCTGTTTCTCTACCCACCCTCCCTTTCTCTCCCACCCTCCATCCATTACAGCCTTGGGATGTCCCAGTCGTCCGGGGCAACGGCTCGAGCCAGCGGGGCGTGTCTCTAATCAGAGAGTCGTGTCCACTCACCTGTCCAGCTCCGGCTGCATAACTCTAATCTAATCGTGTCTCTCATGAACACAGAGGATCAAAGGCGGCGGCCTGAGCTTGTAGATGTGATGCCTCTCCTTGAAGAACCGCACGCGGCTCAGGCAATTAGCCGCGGCTAGGCTAGCCTCTGTCTTCGTTTCTTCGAGCCAAACAAAACTACTATGTACGCTACGATGTCTGATTTCCCTGTCCCTGGGGGAAATCTAGCGTCTGCTAAATGAATAAATGTAAAATGACTCAGATCGGCAAAGCACTGCTGTTGGCTGTATGACTGCACAGTGAACAAAGCCGGATGGGAGGGATGGGTTTTTTTTCTTCTTTTTTCTGAGGTGATTCTTTTGTATTTGTTCAAGGGAACTTTAGGATTCTATCCATTTGGTGTGTGTTTGTTCGTCAAGTCATATTGTTCCTTTGTTGTGTTGATGCAGTGCTATTGCCCAGAAACCATGCTTATACACAAACATCGAAATCTTTGCCATCTGCGCTATGGACTTAACTCCAGGGGACAGTTTGGAGTGTGTGATGTTGTGTGTGTGTGTGCGCTACCAAGGCAATCTAAAATCAATCTCTTCCATTTCTCTGTTGTTCGTCAAGGACAGACTATCCTTAAGGGGCCGGTAATAAGTCTCAGGGCCGACTCTGTTATAGATAAACCCCTTCTCCAACAGCCCTCCATCCCTTCCAACAGCGCTCCTCACGCACAAGTGACGTGGCTCCTCCAGCCAGCACGTACCGCGCCACAATGACATCTAGCAAACGCAGCCCACAGAGGTGTGACGAAGGCCTGCGTAAGGTGCAAGTGTTGTACAAGGACCCCGCGTTGTGCCGTCAAGTATTGTGACGTTGAAAGTATCGTGTGGAAGCAGAGTTCCGTGTGACGGCGTGACCTTTCGGAATGTTTTCGGGACGTGCAGAGAGGAATGACCCGGCCGCACCTTGTGTGTGCCGGCCACATGCTCCTCCAGACGCTCGTGCACGGGCACACTCACTTGCACACGAGAAGGGGCAAAGTATTGTCCGATGTAATCAGAGTTAACTATGCACCCGCCACCCGCCTTTTTGAACAGTCGGGGTAAATAATTCAGTGTGCGTTTACAAACGGCAGACGCCGTCCTTAAGTGACTGGTCACAACACCAAAAAGGTGCAGTGGTCCGCTGAGTGCTGACACTAGGCTTGTGAACAGCAGGTTGCAGGTTGGAAGTGTGTGTCCATTATAAATAATGGACCCCCCCACCCCCCACCCCCCCCACGACTTCATTTTCTGAAAAAATTCTAAAAAGCACAACCGAAAAACAACAGTGTGTAGAGACAAGACACAGTTTCCAGTAGTATTTTATTCTCTTGTGGTCGACTCCCCCCCCCTCCCTCCCCCCCTCCCTCCCCCCCCCCCCCCCCCCCCCCCCCGCTGGGCTTGGTGTTTTGCATCAGTGATGAGTAGCTGCACACTCAAGCTTTTGACCTATTTTAGCCTGGGACAGCCAGAGCACTAGTGTGAGATTTTCCAGTAGACTGGTCAGCTTTAGTCCTTCAGGAAACACACCAGACCAAGTGTTGTACACAGACAAGGCAGTTATCACAAAACCTGATGATGTTTTGTGTACAAATGCATTATGAAGATACATTGTACCGTCGTCTAAGTTCCTTTTCAACTGACTTGTGTACTTGTGTGTTATTTTTACTTCTACAGAGAAGGCTCCCATAACAGCAGAATCACACCAACGCCATAACATTCATTTATTTAAAAAAAGATTATAACTGTGAAATCTCCTAATGATGAAGTTATAAAAAGCTACGAACACACAGAAATGTTTTATTATTTCTCCTGTTGTTGACCCATGAGAGTTGACAAAGGATTTTTCGTCATTTTCTTATCTTGAATGAATAAACTGACAATCTGCAACGTCTGCAATAACAATTTTAATAAAAAATGACAGATTGCCATGGAGATTTTAAAGCAATCAAAGTTTATTAGGGAGCTCCCATAACAGGAGTTGTGATGACTGAGATGCTCCAGGGAGCCTTCTTAAGACCTGGGTTTAATCTGGGAAGAGAGAGGGGCTATTGAAAGCAACATTAATAATGTGGTTATTAGACAAAAGCAGAAAGGTGTGTGTATGTGTGTATGTATGTGCATCTAGTTTGTGTGTGTGTGTGTGTGTGTGTGTGTGTGTGTGTGTGTGTGTGTGTGTGTGTGTGTGTGTGTGTGTGTGTGCGTGTGCGTGTGCGTGTGCGTGTGCGCGCGCGCGAGGTGTATTCCCATGCGTGTGTGTGTGTGTGCGGGGTGTATTCCCATGCATGTGTGTGTGTGATGAACCAGTGTGCTCAGTACCTCCTGAGTTGTATTTGTTTCCTATTGATTGCTAGTCCCTGTGATGCTGGGGCCTGTGAAGTTGGTATCAAGGAACCCCCCCTCCCTAGCACCCCCCCCCTCTGTGTTACCCCCCCTCTCCTCCACCGCACACCCCTACCCCTCCACAGAGCCCCCCCACCCAGTGTCTTGATCAAATATTAAAGGCATAATCCATACTATTTCCACCCCATCAACAACAATACCAGGCTCCATGGTGTAAATAATGAGCGATGCGGGCAATCGATCGGATCGTCTCCACAGACCATGAAAAGACCCCCCCCCCCCCCCCCCCCTTAGCTTATTCCAAATCACAACTTCACTAAGTCACCACTTCACCAACTAACCAAGTCTCATTTGATCTTTGTGTAGCGGGTACAACATAGAGCTCAAAACGCACAGGCCCTGCAACAGAAGAAGCCTTCAAGCCGATGTTCATGGGCAGTTTTGTTAGCCAATCAGACATGGCACCCAGCTACATCAGGGACCAAGTGTCCTTGTGAAACGCTCGATGGAAAATGCACTATGGCATGACGTGAGCACAGTGAATTGTTACACCTTGATATGAGCCCAATTAAGTCATTCTGGAACGTAACAGGCTGTTTATTTAGCACACAAATCTAATGTCTCTCTCTCTCTCTCTCTTCCTCTCTTCCGTTTTCTCCATCCCCCCTCGCTCTCCTTTCTTTTGCATGCAGATGTGGTTTTGCGGTAGATGGGAGTATTTTGCCGAGGGAAGAGAATTGTCAATTACATGGTTCACACCATAGTTCGTTCGATTTCTTTTTTTACACGGCATAAAAAAAGATTCTCGACATCTCTTCTGCTCACCCTTTAACGGTGAATCCCCTGTCACGGTAATCATAACGGTTGGCTTGACTGGCAGTGTGAAGGTGTGGGATTTTAAGTTGCAGTTTCAGAGACTAAGCAGGGCTATTTATTAGAGATGACACTGACCAGACACTGATTTTGCGTTTGCGTTTTTGTATCATTTGTCTTTATTCTGATTTCTTTCCTAATGTTTCTGCACGTGTCCATGCCCTTGGTTTTCTGTTTTTTAACCCGGCTTTCCATAGAACTTGTCTACAGAACAACACAAAGGAAAGCAGTTCATGCTTTCAGGGAGTTCTCAAAGAATATAGCAGGTTTTCCTATTGGTTTGGGTGTGTTTTGTGTGTTCAGCAGTAGGGATTATATGAGAACCAACTCTGCCCAACACACAAGCCAGACACACACACACACACACACACACACAGGCCAGACACACACACACACACACAAGCCAGACACACACACACACACAAGCCAGACACACACACACAGGCCAGACACACACACACAAGCCAGACACACACACACACACCACTCTCTCTGTTTTTCCTCCCTGTGATCCCTGCGTGACCTCTCTTACTCATCCATGCTCTCCACAGTGAGAGAGACTCTCTCACCTCATCCCCAGTGAGTGTGCGTGCGTGCGTGCGTGTTTGCACGATCGGCAGTGCACATTACTCTCCCATGTCTTGCGTGAAGAGTGACGGATGGTTCCGGTGCCAGCGAGGTTAGCCGCTGAGAGCTTGTGATCATACTGCCGTCTTTGGTCTCGGCGCCCAAACAGACCCGGGCTGCATTACTGACCACGGACGAGAGGATGGGCCAAAGAGACAAAGGGAGAAGGAGAAAGAGAGGGATATCGAAGGCGCCTTGGAGAGTGTTAGACAAATACACTCAGAGAACAGGCACTAAGGGACTCTCTAAGGAACACACACACGCGCGGGCGCGCACACACACGCGCTGATGTTGGCTATTGCCTGACTCGCACACCACCCCGGTGCATTTGACTCACACGGAAAGAGAGAGGCACTCGCGCAGGGACACTCAAACTCGCGTGGACGTGTTCCTTTGTGAGGCTTCGACGGTGCAGTCGACCTAATGGAATATTCCATGGCACACTTCAATTTCATGAGAGCCAATTACTTTCCGAATAATCGTGATCTTGACACTTCTTTATACTGTGAATAGTATAACATTCAGAATGCCACTCAGAACCTTCCAGAAAAAAAATAAGTTGGACTCGATATCGAGTGTTCCTGTGCATGGCTGTTGTGTGTTCTTGTTTCACGCTTCTCCTCACCCGACCTATCATGTGTTCAGTCTCGGCTGGCCTCTGGAGGCCTGCACACAGCCGGCACCATGTCCACAGTCGAATGCACACAGCCGGCACCATGTCCACAGTCGAATGCACACAGCCGGCACCATGTCCACAGTCGAATGTCCTTTTTGCGGTGGAAATGTCAGCTGAAATGAGGACCTGGACGGGGGCCGCTGTGTTCTCTGGGGGTTCTGATTGTGTGTGAGACTCGCCCCCTTTTCCCTGCCCGCTCCTCATCACGTATGTCCCCCAGGTGGCGGTGACATTTGCCGTGGGGTCGGAAGTTCACCTGAAGAGCACCAACGACTTCCGACAAATTGGCAAACCTTTCTTAATGGGTACCGTGGCGCTGGGTGAGATGGAACACGCGCCCACACTCCCCTTTGTTACCTTGTCTCCTTCTAGTTCCTGGTCTCCTTCACACACAATATGTTGCTGTTCTAATGGCCTGTGGGGTGTGTGCTGTATCTGGAATGTGTGTGTGTGTGTGTGTCTGTCTGAGTACGTGGTCCAGCATGATATTTCCCGTGTCGTCAGAGCTGTATGTATGTTTACATTCCTGAGAGACCATTAACAATGCTCTCTTCTATATGACCTACTCTAGCTTTCAACAAGGACAGATGTACTCTGAGAATCAGAGAGAGAGAGGGGCGGGGGGGGAGGGGGGGCGGATTCAAGAGGGAGAGAGATGGAGCGGGGGAGAGAAGGAGAGGAATCAAGTCGCAGGAGGAGGGGGGAGACCCAGAGAGAGGTGGAGGTGGAGAGAGACTCATTTCCAGGCAGCAGTACTCCTCCGCCACTTTCAGCAGCAAAGCTGTTAGCTTACCAGGGCTTTGTAGAGCATCCCACAGGCCGGTCCTGAGAGCCCGCTCTTCTAATGGTCTAGGGCTTTCACAGAGCCACGGGCCAATCACGCACTCACTCACACACTCACACACTCACTCACACACTCACACACGCACTCACACACGCTCCATATATTTACGTATGTGTCAGCACATGTCAAAACAGAATAAAAAGGGAGAGTGGAGGATGACAAAAGCTGTCAGGAGATGGAACGAAGATACAATATATAGATATACTGCATATACACTACCTGTGGAAAGTTTAGAAACACCTAGTTTGTTCGTTTTTTTGAGACACGTGCATGTTTCTATGCAACAAACTAGGTCATTTTCACAATATGAGGATTTGACTTGGACCAAAATGTACAGATATTGGTACAGAATCAAACTGGCACCTTATTTGGAGAACATGCCAACTCGTATAGATGTACGTGAAATGCCCGACAGACCGTGATGGAGTGAGTGATTGAATTCATGCTTAAAAAAAAAAAATGAAAAACGGGTGTTGCATGTGTCTCAAAAATGATAAAAGGCTTGTTGTTTCCAAGCTTCTGACAGGCACTGTACAGTATAGATAGATAGATATGGTAGATACCATAGATAGATACTGTAGTTATATACTGTAGATAGGGTAGATTACAGAGATACTACAGATAGATGGAGAGAGTTGTTATAGAGAGATGCTGTAGATATATACTGTAGGTAGATATATATTGGAAAGATACCATAGATAGATGTACTGTAAATAGATGATGCTGATGCTAGCAGTACAGCCAGGTGTTTGTTCATGCCTAGGTGTGTCGGGGGGGCTGGGTGGAGGTTTAGAGCGACCACCCTCTGGGGCTTTTCCTCTGTGGAGCTAATGTGTACACTGCTAATAGGGGAGGCCCCCCAGGTGCCCACAGTGGTGATGACAAACCTCCATACCTTCCCCTGCCAGCCATCTGGTGCTGGGGAGACAGGGAGGGATAGTCTCTCGTTCTTCCCTCTCTCTCCTTCCTCTCTCCTTGCTCTCTTCCTCCACTTCCTCCTCTCTCTCTCGCACGCTCTCTCCTTTTGGTACTCTCTCTCTCTCTCTCTCTCTCTCTCTCGCACGCTCTCTCCTTTTGGTACTCTCTCGCCCCGCTCCTTCTCCTCCTGTCTCACCTCTTTTCCATCCGTCTCCCCCCTTCTCTTCTGTCCTCTACTTCCTGTCCCTGTCTCCTTTCTCTCCTCCTCCTTGCTCCCTCTCTCTCTCTCTCTCGCTTCTCCTCCTTTCTCTAGTTTCTCGATGATGCTCGTCTGGGAAAACACTGTAAGCTGTGTCAGCACATTCCAGATTCAATACGACTTCTGTCCTTGTTGTGCTTGAAACTGAAATATAGAGAGAACGAGCACTAATTCGCAGCCAGAGGAGAGAGAGAGAGAGATAGATATATTGATTTAATACCAGTAAACGACATCGTGAAACAAATCAGGACAATACAGAATAACACCCTCACAAGGAGACAAAGATCATCTCAGTGAATCAACAGTGCATGCAATTCTCTAATTAGAGTGTGTGTGTGTGTGTGTCATGTTCCTCATCCTGGTTCTCTCTCCCTGCAGGAGGTATTGTCAACGTGATGCCCCTCCTCTTCTCCCAGATATCCCACAACAGGACTCAGGTAAACGCCTTAGGGTGCGCTTGATTCTACTCACCTCAGTACGACGGCGCAACCGCGAGCATGCTGTGTTGAGGAGGGGGAGGGCAGAGCTCAGTGGTTAGAGCATGGTCACGCCCCCCCCCTCCCCCCCCCCCCCCCCCCCCCCCCCCGTCCCCCCCCCCCTTCCCTCTGTACTGAATGCCGCCTTCGATAAATGTCTGCTCGATGAAAACGGCGTTGAAAGGAGCCACCACGGCGCCCCCGTGTTGGGCGGTAGCCGTCTCAGAGGGGGGTTGACCGGGTGTCTTCTCTCTCCAGATCATGTGGTTCAGGAGGGCCGTGCTGGGGGGCCTGGCGACGTGCACCCTGCTGAACGTGCTGTGGTGAGTGTCTTGTGTTCCTCTCCGGGGGGGCTGCACCGTGAGGGCCGGCCCGACAGACATCGCATGCAAACACCACAACTATCGCAACAACAACAACAACAACAACAGCAGCTACCGTGGCCGACGTGGCGGCATGCCACCGTTTTAGTGACGTGTCACACAGACTAGGTCCAGACCAGCACTCCTGTCCCCGAACCGATGAGCTCCACTGGGGCGGAGCCTGTGACAGACAACGCCCCCCCCCATCCCTCTGCTCGTCCCATCGTCATCCCAGCTCTCTCCCATCTCAGCATCCATTGTCCATCCTCCTGCCATCCTTCTATCTCTCCCTTTGTCTGTTTGTCTCTCTCTCTTTCTCTCTCTCTCTCTCTCCTCTCTCTCTCTCTCTCTCTCTCTCTCTCTCTCTCTCTCTCTCTGTCTCTCTCTCTCTCTCTGTCTCTGTCTCTCTCTCTCTGCTCTCTCTCTGTCTCTGTCTCTCTCTCTCTGTCTCTCTCTCTCTCTGCTCTCTCTCTATGTCTCTCTCTCTGTCTCTCTCTCTGTCTCTCTCTCTCTCTCTCTCTCTCCTTCTCGTCCCTCTCTGTCTCTGTCCCTCTCTCCTTCTTTGAAGGCCTGCGTTGTATCTAATCAAGTGTGAAGAACCCTATTGAGTTTGCAATCAGCGCTTTGTTCCTCCGGAGAGTGAAAGCAATTATGTTGAAGCAGATGAAACTACCAGGAGTTTGATTCAGGAGATGAAATATCCCAGCAGGCACTGGGGGACCGTGTGCTCAATCCTGGTTGGCCACTGGTAAATGAAACCGCACCATGATTGGGCGAGGAGGAGACTAGACAGTCACCAGTAAAGGCGTGGCGCTTCCATGAGTTTGTCAGGTAGTTGCACACATACTGAAACAGAGAAGAAGAAAACATTTTAAGGAAGAGAATGTTTAATGAAGACAGTGGGGAAAATGCGGTATGGTTTATTGTCTGCTTATTTGTCGTAAAGAAAAAAACGTCCTCCCCGAAGTGCCCATCATGTAGTTTTATTCCTGCCCGGCGGCCATATTTCACAGCGTATGATAATGGTTGGGTCAGCACTCTTCTCCTTGCCTCACTTCCTGCCTCCTCAGGCCTTTATTTGATTTGCTACGTTCCCCC
Source organism: Thaleichthys pacificus (assembly GCA_023658055.1). NCBI lineage: Eukaryota > Metazoa > Chordata > Actinopteri > Osmeriformes > Osmeridae > Thaleichthys > Thaleichthys pacificus. The sequence continues at coordinate 3,893,436 of CM042878.1, read as the reverse complement.
CCTCCCCCCCCCCCACCCCCCCGACACTTTGTTTGTTGGGCGGCGTGACGGTGATGACCATTTTTATTTAGCCGCGCTTCCCCCGGTGTCCATTTGTTTCCCCCGGAGACGCCCCCGCCCCCCCCCCCCGTGCCTTCCTTAAAAACTCAGTGTCGTCTGTGTGCAACAGCTTTGCCACAGTTCTCTCTCCGTCTCCGCCCGGCGCGGCTCACTTCCTGTCTCTGTCGCGGGCGTAATGGCTTCTCTGACGCCTCCATCTGTGTACGGCAAATTGACTGCATCTGGTCTTTTGGTGACAAAGGGAAGTTAATGATGCTCTCCTACCTCCCACACGCGCCACACAAACACACACTCAGACAGCCCGTAAACACACACAGACACAGAGTCAACCCGTAAACACGCACACATACGAGACACACAAACTCATACACATGTCGATTCTCTACGCACACTCACTCACACACACACCACGATTCTCTACACACTCACACACACAACCCATATACACACACAAACTCAGACAGACGAGATGATTCTCTCTACACGCACACTATTTCTCACTCACACACACACAGGCAATGAAATAACACCTGATCATGGTGAATGTGCAGAAGGATGCTGATGTGAGCCAGACAGACGTGTGTGTGTGCGCGAGCGTGTAGCTGGGCAGTGTACTGAGTGAGTGGCAGAGGGAAATCGACTCAGACAGGCTGCTCCGCTCCTGGTATAAACACTAGACTCCGATTGGCGCCGACTCAAAGTCGACACACGAGCGTCGCTCCCGTCGTCCTGATGTTCCGAGCGTGGCGCCAGGCCCCGCCGCGGCTCCGCCTCGCTCGCACGGGCTCACGCCGTATAGACGGCAGCCAAGCTGCAGCACCCCACCGGTCGTGTTTAGGTCTGCGTCCTGGGCTACCGTGGACTGTGATTATCTGCAGTGTTGAGAGGAAGTAACTGACCGGGTTGGGGGGGTTGCTTCAGTAGGTGAAAGCTAAGCTGAAATGCTAACACAAGCTTAGGACGATCTTGGGTGATAATAAGTATGCATACACCTACATTCATGCCATGCACATGGGCAAACCATAGCTCAATTCGAAAAACGGCTAACTCAATTCTTTAAATCGGTCTCACCGAGGCCATGGTGACGCGTTCCCTGTTCACAGTTCTCCCTCCTGCCTAACTTGACGTCTCGGGAAGCAATTTCCTCTCCCTCCAGTTTTCAGGTCGTAATTTTGATGTATAATTATGGTCCCGTACATAACTCTACGGTTCTGCCCTCCAGAGTGCGCAGAGGAACAGAGGAATAAAAAAAGAAATGGTCTGATGTTGGGCTTGCTCAAGTAAAACCTCAACAAATGAACCAATAAATCTGTACTATTTGTGTGTGTGTATGTGTGTCATGGCCACAGTTCTCTCAAGACTCAGTTGTTCCAAAATATGTACTTAAACCGACTCATGAAATCAGGGACCTAGGAAAAGACCCCGCCGCGGTAATCCGAGCTGGCAAGCACTAGTTAACTTTCCATGTTGAAGGAAAATACTTTCATCAGTCCCCCTGTTCCTCTCTCTACCTGCGCCTCGGTTGCCTTTGATACAGGCAGATCAATGTAGGGATGGGATTCTTGCCCCCGAGGCCCCCTCTCAGAGCTTAGCTTCATCGCCGCAGCTCTTCTGTAGCTTCTTTGTCATCCACCAGCTAACGCGCTAGCTGTTTAGCGCAGCCCCCAGTCAGACACATGTTGTGGCGGCTACGCTGCCGTATCCCCGCCGGTGACCCTGTGATAACAAGCTTGGACCCCCTCGTGGCCCGACCTAAATGAAGAGTCTGAAATCATTATTATTTCAGTGTTATGTGACGTAATGCTGTTTTTGCGATCGCATTCTTTTCCAATGGAACCGGCCCCTCTAACAGTGGAGCTGGCCCCAGCAAGGCCTCCCCGGGTTGAAATGATTTAGAACCTCCACTGCACACACACACACACACACACACACACAGTGTTTCACCGAAACATATGCCCACACCCACGTACTCTTGCTCGCCCATAGAACCAGATTAATTTGCAGACATACAACAATAGGCCACACACCTCTCCAGAAAAGGCACCAGTGGGCTGCAATCAGAGGAAAACATAGCTGCCTGGGGTCATTAGTTAATGGAAGCAGGGAACAGTAATGGCCAGATGCTGGCTAGCTTGTCCTTCTCTCGTTCACAAGTCGTGTGCGTGCGACGTGGGCTAGCTTTGCAGCGCGGAGCGGAACGTCAGAAGGGAGCTCGCGGTGTTCTGGTAGGAGCCGCAGAACCCTCCCTCTGTGACTCGGCGGTCGAGGCGTGGATCGACTTGACTTAACGTCGTGAGATGGCGTCTCCGGAAGCTTCCGTTCTTCCTCTGTGGTGGCGACGTGCCCTCGCGTGCGGGCCACCAAGGGGTTCCCTGACGAGGCCGTCAGGAACGCGTGGTCGTCCTGGCGGCCGGCTCGACTTCGGAGCGCGAGGTTCCTCTGTCAGGAACGTTACATGTGATATGTCTTGATGTAGGTTTAACACGAAACGAGCGGGGATATAGATCCGCCATCTGTTCCTCTGGGCTCCTCACATATGCTGCGTTTGGACTTCTTGGCAGAAAGTTGTTTTTGGTGTCTTATCTTTTCCTTGTCCATCTCTCTCTCTCTCGCTCGCTCTCTCTGTGTCTCTCTCTCTGTGTGTCTCTCTCTCTCTGTGTCTCTCTCTCTCTGTGTCTCTCTCTCTCTCTCTCTCTCTGTCCCAGGTGCTGGGCGGTGCTGGAGATAGTCCCCCAGACGTCAGTCAGAAGAAGCTCGGTGATGGAAACCCTAACGAACATGAGCGCAGTCCTCTCCGGGCGTGATCCTGGGCAATCTGCTTTCCTGTACTCCAACATCTCTCTTGAGGAGTGAGTAATCCTCTGGTCCCCTCCTGTTTTGCTGTTGTTGTACAGACGTCCACTTTGGTTTCCTCTCTCTCTGCCCATTTGTGGCCTGGTTCAAATAGACCCGTGTTCAGGACACAGGTACCATGTGTCTGACAGATAACACTCTAAATCTAATGAGACTTTTTCGAACAAGGAAGGAAGTCCTTCAACAGATTCCATGGATTTTTTCTCTCTTTCTCTCTCGCTCTCGACACATTACTGTGCAAAAGTCTTAGGCACAATTAATAAGTAAAGGTAAAATGCTTTTAGAAATAATGAAATGGGGAGACTAAACAAAACCTTTCACCAAAATTGCACTTATATAATGCCGCACAAATTCAGAAGAAGAAATAAATACAATATTCATGTAAAAAACCTTGGTTGCACAAGACTACTGCACAGTACTCTATGTACATATATATATATGTGTGTGTGTATATATATCTTAGGATTCATTCTTCAGTTGGGGTGTGTGTGTGTGCGTGTGCCTGTGTGTGTGTGTAAGGAGGCCCTCAGAGGTTTGTGGATTGAGTGACGTCTGATGAACCGCCTGTGAGATAGGGAAGATGGTTTTCTTGTCTCTCTATCTCTTTCCCTATCTTTCTGGTTTGGTCTCGCCATGGCTGCGACTGGCTGTCAGTCAATGACTCGCGAGCAGCCAGGAAACCAGTCATGAAACAGTCTCCACCAACCTGCCTGGCTTGGAGGTGTGAGGCAGTGGGCCATCAATATACACTCTGTACAGCCTTCAAATGGCCTGTGCTGAATTATCTTCTTTAGCTCCCAAAATGAGCTTCCGAAAACACCCTCACCTATTTTTACCCCTACGATACAATGATGTCGCTTTTTTTTTTTTCGTTTTTTTTTAACGCTGATGTGATCTCGTTTTGGTTATCTGACATAGATTTGATTATATTTTCCTCTTACCATCGTCGTTCGTCAAGGAGAAGAGGATTTTCAGCCCCTCCAAATGGCTCCAAACGATAGCGACAGGTGTCATCTGTTTCTCGGGGGCGTTCGTCGGGGGTTTCCCATAGAACAACACTGCCCCCTAGAGGTACCTGGCTGCCAGTCCACAGGAGGAGAGACACAAAGCTCTCGTTACGCCTCCCAGTCTGTGAAGACGGGCGGAATTCATAATCACACCAGAGGACTCATTAGTCATTAGTGCTTATATTTACCATCTCCCCTTTCAGCTTGTGTGTGTGTGTGTACTATTTAGCATATACTGTAGATAGATACAGTAGATGGAAACGTTAATTACATCTTTGGTTGTATTTGTGTTGTCGTATTTGTGTGTGTGTGTGTGTGTGTGTGTATAGGTGGTTAAGTCTGTATGTGTGGGCATGCAAGCCTACTTATGATGCGGTAGATATAAGCAGTGATCCTTATACAGATTATAATTGTCCTTGAGTTTTCACTGCCATTATAAAACATCCAGCTGTGCTCGGCACACAAGAAAAAACAGCATAGCATTTTACTGTGTGTGTGTTTACTGCATGCTGTATAGTTGGAGTGGACTCGTTAAATCTGGTTCTGTTGACAGGTTTGTTGGAGGGGTGTGTGCGTGTGTGTGTGTGTGTATGTGTGTGGGTATCACATGTTTGTTGTGATAACTCAGCCAGCGGTTGGACCAGAGCTCCTCCCCCGTTCTCTCTCTGCACTGGCCCCGCCTCCCTGGCCCCGCCTCCCTGGCCCCGCCTCCATGCCTCTCACAGTCTGTCTGCGTCTGAGGGATATTAATAGGGGGAGGGGGGGGGGGGGCTTCTATCGGCCCGCAGGGGAGGGAATGTTTAGCAGGGTTTACTTACCTTTTCAAAGGGATTTGAGAGGATTACATCCAGCATCTAGGGCCAAATAGTTTCTCTGTGTTCCAAGGTCATGGAGTTACTGGTGTAAACTATTAGTGCAGTAGCTTAGGAAGCTCTACAGACTGCGGCTGTGGGATATAGATGTTAGTGAGTGTGTGTGTGACTGACTGTTTGCCTGCAAATGTGTTTGTTCGGGTGAGGGGGGGGGGGGGGGGGGGTGTAGGTAGGTGTGTGTCCTCGTGCAGCACCCAGTGGTTTTCACACCCATTATGGAACACGCCACTTATCCGCCAGCCCTTGAACACTGATTGTTTCTGTCAGCAAAGTGCTGTCACATTTGCGTATTTGCTTAGACCACAGAAATTTGTCAAAGACTACCAGGGACAAAGGAAACTAACCCCGAGGGGTGCACTGAGGTGAGGGGGTGCGGAGGGGAGTGAGGGCCTCAACTGACAAATGTGGAGCATCCTATCCCACACGGAACGCTTCACACAGCCCGGAACGATGGAGAGAGCGAAAGAGAGAGAGAAGAAGAAAGGGGGAGGAAGGGTTATAAAGAGAAAGGGAAACTCCCTGAGAGAAATAATTCATGTCGGGGCGAAAGTCCTCGTCCTAGGAAGTCCCAGGCGTCGTCGATGTCGTCAGCAACACCCGTCTTTACATTTACATTTAGTCATTTAGCAGACGCTCTTTATCCAGAGCGACTTTTTTAGTCATTTTAGTCATTTTAGCAGACGCTCTTATCCAGAGCGACTTACAGTAAGTACAGGGACATTCCCCCCCTGAGGCAAGTAGGGTGAAGTGCCTTGCCCAAGGACACAACGTCAATCGACAGGGCCGGGAATCGAACTGGCAACCTTCAGATTACTAGCCCGATTCCATAACCGCTCAGCCACCTGACTTCCGTCTTTCTCGAGCTGTCTCTCAGTGATGCTAAACGCTATGGCTAAAGGAGTAGACAGTTTCCCTCCTGGCCTTTGTACAGCTTTATGTATCTGTCACATATACAGGTAGCTAAAATAGTTTGTTGGAAAAAGCCCCGTTCGAATGTTGATGGCCATTCTAGACAATTTCCTGGTGTTCGCTTACTGAAACCTAAAATTTCTATTTCTACAGAGTGTCGTGTTTCACGCCATTAAACATTATGGGAAAAACAGTCTCCTGTCCACTTTTCTCAAACAAGCTAAATTTACCTAAGGAGACATAAATGCTAGCCACAGCAGAGGCACTACTGAGGAAAAATGAGGCCAATTGCAGTTAAAAACACAATAATTCTCTCCTACAGCATACTGTTCCTCATATGATATTCACTGTAGATCAAACAACAGTGTTTTCAGCTTCGTATTTCCATTGCAAAGCCCTGGTAGATTACAAGCTGGCCTGCAACAGTACCAGGGAGTCAGGTGGCTGAGCGGTGAGGGAGTCGGGCTAGTAATCTGAAGGTTACCGGTTCGATTCTCGGCTGCGCAAAATGATGTTGTGTCTATGGGCAAGGCACTTCACCCTACTTGCCTCGGGGGGAATGTCCCTGTACTTACTGTAAGTCGCTCTGGATAAGAGCGTCTGCTAAATGACTAAACGTAACGTAAACGTACCAGCTAGCCAGGCTGGCTACATACTGACGCTAACGCTAACGCTTCTCCACATGAAGATGAATCTCTGGAGAAATGTTCTCTTGAACAACCAGCGAGAACAGATTTGAATATCAAAGACACAGAGGGGGAATAGCCAGCAGTGAGCCTTTGTGAAAGCAAGCTGGAAGGTAAAGTTAGCGGGCTTCCACACTGGTCTCAGACTCTCGCTACGTGTTGATGGAAGTGGAGATATTGACCCACCCTGTCCATCAAACGCACATCTCTTTCAATATCAACGGAGCGTTTTAATGATGTTTTATCAAGGTTCTTGGGTTTCCGTGGGGCCCGCAGGAGTGAGACCGTCCAGCCCCTTCAATTAGAGCCGGCTAAACTGTCTTTCTGATGAATTTATCATCAACAATGATTCTATTAAACGTTTTTTCCGCTCCACGGTTTTTCCATTTGTTAAGGAATGTCATTGATATCCTTAGAGATCTCTTGAGCAATCTAGAGGAGAGGTACAGTATCTCTGACACACACACACACACACATCCTTCACATGGGCTTTTGATATAAGCTAGCATTTCATGAAGTGGTCTCTTTTTTTGGTCATGCTTGGTTCCCAGGTGTATATGGTTAATCATTAGCTCTGCAGCTAACGCCACTGGGATGCTAATGTGCTCACCACACAGGAGTACTACCAGGCACATCCTGGGAGACTCTCGCTTAGATTCTCTCTCACCTTCTCTCTCTTTTACTCTCTCTGTCTTTTTCTTTCGTTCTTCCTTTCTTCTTTTTTTCTTTCCCTCTGTCAATCCTGTCTTTCTTGCTATCCCTGTCTCCCTTTCTCTCAGACACGCAGGCGTGCACACGCACACGGTTACAGCTGCTCATCACGATGCACTTCTGTGTCTTTACTCTCTCGTGACATGTGGCGGCTTCGCGACACATGTCCCGCTTCCCCTCGTTTGTGCGCTTGTCTGTGTGCATGTTTGTCTGTGTGCATTTGTACTTACATGAGGGTCTGTCTCAGTGGAGAACGTGAGCCTGCAGTGTCAGAGAAAGGGTTCTAGAATGAACGTTTTAAGGTTTGTTATTGTATTTTTGGAGGGAAATGACTTGCATAACCTCTTCTTAGGACCAACTAGACCTGTTTTATCTGTCATTTTTAACAGAGTAGAAATGTGTGTCCTCCAGGGTGTGGTATGGGTGGAAGACTTTAGATAATGTTATGTCATATCATAGTTTTGATGTGCTCGTTTAGACAGCATGTAGGTTTCATAACATCTCTGTATATCTGTTCCTCACAGGTCGGAGAAAGCAGGAGAAATTGCTACAATTCCTCTCACAAAGGTAGGACTTGTTATCTAGTTTACCTTCATTTGTCAGTGACAACACGTTTGTGATATATGATGTTACTACAGGTGTGTTGAAGCTTAATCTACACAATCCACAGCCGTCAAGTTTTTGGGCAAAAACCAACTCACTTAATGCACCGTAACTTTATACACCTTCAATGCAGTTAAGTATTGGTGTCCCAGCAGTGTCCCAGCAGAGCTGAAAAGGGTTGGAGCCTGGACTGGGGGTCTATACTGGTGTAATGGCAGTGCCAGATCTGTCTCCCTGGCGTGTATTCTGTCATTCATAAAAGCGGCACTGTTGACACGGGGTTTGTGTGGGTGGAGGCAGAGCTGACTCTGTTAGAGGCAGAGCTGACTCTGTTAGAGGCAGAGCTGACTCTGTTAGAGGCAGAGCTGAGCTGCACCGTCTCCTCCCTCCCAGGAAATGGTTTCCTCAGCATCATGAAAGTTGGAGAAAGAGCAGAGAGAGAGAGAGAGAGAGAGAGAAAGACAAAGAAACCAGGAAAAGGAGAGCGCGCGAGAGAGCCAAAGAGTTGTGAATCACACATTAATTATGCAGCATCTGAAGCTTATGCTTTAATTTGGCTCAGTTTAGGGCTTAGCCACGGAATTGAACCCAGAGGTCCAGACTCATCCCCTTGTAAATCGTCCGTGTGTTAGCAGACGCCTGGTGAGGATGCCCAGAGGCTGCGATTACATCGATTCCCAACTCAGGAGAGCTGTCAAATAGAGCTACGTTGTAGGAAGTTTCGCGGCGAGGCGCTTTAGCGCGAACAAACAGCGTGTTCTCGATAGTGTCTTTGTGCTTCATTTAGAGGTTTGTGATCATATCAAACCAAATGCATCATACCGCCTGTTATCGCTCTCTCGCTCTCTCTCTCTCTCTCTCTTTCTGGCTTCTGCAAACAACATCAGCAACTAGAACAACCAGAGGACCGACTTCCAGAGACAAGCTGACACTCAGATCTGGAGTTTGGGAGAGAGAAATGAAGAAATGAATAATTCAACGTTCTCAGGGTTGTTTTCCAAACCCACCCCCCCCACCCCCACACACCCCGTCAAATATTCTGTCGCATAATACTTAACATTCCTTTGCTGTCTTCTGAGAGTTACAAAGAAAAAAGGGGGGAGAGAGAGGGAGAGAGAGAGAGGGAGGGAGGGGGGAGGGAGGGAGAGAGAGGGGATGCTTGTGCTCCCTTGAACGAACTGTTTGGTAAACAAGGGTTTTGATCCAGTCAAGCACATTAGTGTGTGGAGATGCAGTAAAAAACACACACTAACACACTCCACCCTAACGTTGATGAGTTTTCATTGACATTTGCTGGCGCTGGTCCTGGTCCCTGTGGTGTGTGTGTGTGTGTGTGTGTGTGTGTGCGTGTGTGTGTGTGTGGTGCGTGCGTGCGTGTGTGTGGGGGGGGGGTCAAGTCTTCAGTCAGTCAGCTGTGTGTCTGGAGGAGACAGCATACTGGATACTAACTTGTCTTCTCTCATCCGTCAGCACACTGACCTTTCTACCTACCAACTACAGCTGAGAAGTCAAGCAGTCAGCCAGCCAGCCAGTTAGTCAGTCTGCCTCTTACTCAGCCAGTCAGTTAGTCAGCCAGCCAGTTGTTCAGGCAGTCAACCAGCCAATCAGTTAGTCAGACAGCCAGTCCGTGTGTCCATGTACATCTATGTGTGTTGCTGTGGGCACCAGCCCATTAAGGTGTGTGTGTGCGGGTGTGCGGGTGTGTGTAGGGCAGGGTTAGTTGGGTTAAAACAGCATTGACACTTGTGCTCAGAGATTCCTTTGACTAGGCTGCTGCAGGAGGGAGAGAGGGCAGGAATGCATAATGAATGTCCTCTAACCCCAGTGTCTGTTCTGCTAGCAGACCTCCCTTCTCAGCATTCCCCCTCTGCCTCGCCAGCCCACAGGCCTGGGCAGCAGGTCAGACTGTGTGTGTGTGTGTGTGTGTCGAGGTGTGCGGGTGTATTTGTTTGCGTAAAGGGCCGGAGGAAGTGGGACAATAGCAACATGACACCGTGTCCTCGCGTGTGTCTACGAGTGTCTCTGAAGGGTTCCGTTTGTGTGTGTGTGTGTGTGTGTGTACGAAAGTACTTGTGACTGTGTGTGTGTCCATGTGAAGCGCTGGTTGCAGAATGTCTGTGTGTGTTTGTGTGTGAGAGAGAGTAAACTCACACAGTCCCAATGTGTACACTGAGCAGTGTGATCGACAGGTGTAGGTCAGAGCCTGGGGGGGCAGAAAGGGCACCTTCCTACATGTCCCCCCCCCCCCCCCCACACACACACACACCGGAGTAGACAGCCTGCATTACATTCCGTTCTCAGCCTTACCTCCGACACGTTGAACTCCACAACAGTGGTGCCCCGTGTGAGACTCCTGGCTGGGTGCCAGCGTCTCGGAGGAACCAGCCAAAGAAATCCTGCTCTCTGGTCTCACCCCCACACAGAGGATGTGTGTGTGGGGGTGAAGCACGAGTCACGAGCCCCGCAGAGGGACCTCCCCCGTCAAATCTCTCTCGCTCACAGAGGGGATGCCGCGTTAGGGCTGCGGAACATTGATTGGCTATTATCCACGATGGCCGACCAACCAGGTTAGCGCCTTCCATCCGTAAAATAATTACACCAATTTAACCTTGTTTGATAATGGAACAGTACAGAGGTAACATTACCACACACTGGCCTACGCATGTGTGTGTGTGTGTGTGTGCGAGCGTGTGTGTGTGTGCGAGCGTGTGTGTGTGTGCAAGCGTGTGTGTGCGAGCGTGTGTGTGCGTGTGTGTGTGTGTGTGTGCGCGTGTGTGTGTGCGTGTGTGTGTGTGTGTGTGTGGGTGAGCGTGTGTGTGGGTGTGTGTGCGAGCGTGTGTGTGTGTGTGTGTGTGTGCAGCCAGGCAGAACAAGGAAAGATAATGGGCTACGATGGCAATCCGCCCGCCGAATGTGACTTGGATATATTTTGACACAATTACGCAGGAAGTGGTTCGACACGTCAGCATGGATTTCCTGCTGTGCTAACGAAAACATGCTGTAATTACTTCACCTAGGGGTCTGGCACACAACGAAATGACTGTAATGGCTGGGTAGTCAGCGATCACCACCCCGCTGAAACAGTTATCATCTCATTGAGTTGGCTGAAAGGGTCAGCGCCAACTGAGAGGGCCCGGTGATTAGAGCAAATGAAAATCAAGTTTTTTTATTGAAATATCTGAATCCTTAACGCGGTTTCGCCGCCGAAGCTTCGTAAAAGTGGCGTGGCTTGAGGACGAGAGCACTTGAATGTGTGACGTGTTGTTTTTTTGGCGACGGGTGCGGCGATTCTTGATCTCTAAACGGGACTTTATCCAAATCTTGGGAGTTCAATTAGTGTTTTGCTCCTCCCCTCAGTGATATTGGAGAGTATTAAAAGCCTGTCTGCGCTGAAGTGTCTTCATCGAGGCTCCCTAAGCTCGTCATTAGTAAACACATCCAGCCCTCGTGTTACAGAGTCTGGTCGTCTCACTGATTTCACCGCTTCTCCAGGACTCGTTTCTAAAGCTGAATATCCGTATCGGTAATCAGGGCGCGTTCCCCTTCACTTTCAACTCGGGAGAGTCGGGCTGGCATGCTGGGATGGGGGCGGGGGGGACACTTTGAAGTCCTGGGTTGGCGTGGGCGCGAACTCTGGCTCTCCCCCAGCGCCGCCGCGGCCCAGGAGGAGCGCCGCAGCGGCCCGCGACGTCCCCGCAGCGCGCCCGGACCCGCAGCGCTCCCGGACCCGCAGCGCGCCGGCCCGGCAGCGCTTGAAGAGAGCGGAGGTTTCGTCTCTCGCTGGCACGTCCGGGCCCAGTCAGAGTACCTCACCGCAGGGTACGAGCAACGAGCGAATGACCCCCTTCCCTGGTAAACACATCAGCAGCCGTGGCCCCACCACAAAGGGTCTGATTGAGCCAGATCACCCACTGTTTTTCCATCAACAAGACCGGGCGTTGATCAGAGAGGCTAGAGCCCTGCCAGGCCTTGAGCTGGGTCTAATTATGGATGACTGACTGTTTGATGCTGTTGACTTACGCTGGGGAAATAATGTAAATTAACGTGTTAGAGTAGCTTAATAAGATTTACCCAGAAAGCAGTGGGGTGCTGCCAGGGATGAGGGAGGATGGGGGTGGGGGGGTGGGGGGGTGACGGTTGCTGAGAGGGGGCAGAGCAGTAGGAGTCTGCTAACTCTGGGGGGAGAGGGATGTCAGGGATGATGTGACTAGATGTGGATGTCAGGATCAGCTTGCATGCTGGTTTAGTTCTGAGTTTGGAACAACGCCTTATAAGGCCGTTGGAACTTCTTTCAGAAGACGGACAACGTCTCTCCGAAACGTGTCAGCTTTTCACACTGGCTTTTTGTATTTCCATAGAACCTGTCATAAAGCAGGAAGGCTCACTTATACAAGGACAATATTCGTTCAACAAAACCATTAAACACACAACGCTCTCGGCGGCACTTTTTTTTCGTCATCTTTTCTTTAATTTCCCGGCTTCGACACAGACCCTTTTCAGAGGGCCTACTCAGGCTTACGCAATGTCAGTTAGTGTGTCAGAGAGATAGGTGAGATAACGGGTCTTTGTGGGAGCATGCTGAAAGGCAGATTGACAGACACGCTTCGTCCGCAGATCCCAGAGAGCTCTCTCGGAGACAGACCCTATGAAGAGTTCTTTTGAGGACTTGACATCGACGCAGCTCCATCAATTATTAAGAGACGCGGGGACTGCAGCTCTTTTCATAGCAGGAAAGGCCTAATGCATTCGGGCTTTCCACTATTGTCGGTTACCTTGGAAACCGCTGTGTTCAACCATTAGCTGTGCTATAAGGCCAAACAATGCTACCTGAGATGATAAATTAAGGTGATGGGTTCAATAAACGAGAAATGGAAGATGGAGGAAATACGAGTCCGGTTATTCCGAGAAAACAGACAAACCTCTCTTCCGCTTTGTAAAAGGATTAAGTCCAGTGCAGGATGGAGGTTGTAAATGTGCTTTGCAGGACGAGCAGCGAACCGTGTTTAAGACCAATATTTTTTCGAACCCTTACCAGGAAAGCATAACCCTAACCTCTGACAATGATGTTCTCTGCTGGAAAACATCACACTAGGGGGATGTAAATTGTAGATATATGTATGTAATAATCTGGCATGCATGTGATATAAAAGTGCAGGGGTTGTATGTTCCGGTTAGAGAAAGGCAGCAAATGGAGCTGTCAGATGTCCGAGATTCGACCAACCCTGATTAATCTGATAATCAATACATTTTATTTAATTTTTTATTATTTTATGGAGTATGTTCATTCGAGTTCTACTGGCTTGTTAGCTATGGTTGTTTTGGGTTTAGTAAAGGCCGCTTCATCTGAGGAAAAAGTTTTGGGTATAAACTTAGAGAAGTTAACTTCTGTTTCTCGGTTGAACTCATCAAAGGGCTTTTAATGATCTACTTTCTATTTATACTCGAATTCACATATTTTACAAGGCTAGTCAGACACAATGCGTGTCAGAATGACATTTCCAAGCGCGATGCATCTCAGATATAAATACAGTTTTACTTCTCTCACAGGGCCTCCGTTTATGAAGCTTCTGCATATTCATTACTTTTAGCTGTGAACAAGAAAATATCCCAAAAGCTCAATTTTGTGAAGTTACAGTAAATTGTATTTATTTTTATTTGTTATATACAGCTATGAAACCATACATAATCTGGTATTCAACTGATGCTTCTCTGTCACCTAAACCGATGCTCTCGTTGCCATGGCTACTCCGGTCAGCTGACGTCAGTTTCAGATCAGACCCATTTAATGTCAGAAGCTGACATTTACCTTGCTGTGTCGTCCCGGACTTCCCGAGGAAAGTGCTCCGTCCCGTATGATAATGTCATGTTTTATGTAAACACATAGCTGTGATCACGGCAGGCTGTTTGCATGCAGGTCAGCTCCCCCGGTTTCCGGTCTGTTCTGTGATGTTTTGAGTGTCTGCTCACAGGTTAGTCCCTTTAACCTGCTTACTAGAATTTGTTTAAAGTTCAAAGGGAAGTTCCACCCTTCAGAGCTAACTGGGTTTCAGCTGTTCTGGTTGTGAGAAACCGAGTTTGAGAATTCCTAGGTGTTTTCTCACTGTGTGTGTGTAACGTAGACCTGGCTATTGACCAGTGATAAGGCTGTAGGATGGAGCCGTGTGTGGTGGTGGTGGGGGGGGGGGTTGATCTTATTTGAGGGCAGCGAGGCGTGGATTCTTCTGTGGAGCAAATAGCACTGCTGGTACTCTCCCTTCCTCTCTCCTCTCCCTGTTCGACTGGGTGAGCTGTCTCCATCTCCCTTTTTGCTCCCTCTACCTCTCACGCTCTCTGTCTCTCTATCAATCCATCTCACCTTAGTCTCTCTCTCTCTCTGTCTTAAATGCATTATTGAGTCCATGCCAGCAGAGCAGGGTAGGAGCAGGCAGGATGTGCCTCCAGACTCACCCGTTGATTGGCTCCTCCACCCGGGGGGGGGGGGGGGGGGGACTTCATTCACAGTTGTCAGGGAGGCAGAGATAGTTGTGATGCTACAGTACAGTGAGATGGATGAGGGAGGGAGGGACGGAGGGACGGACGGACTGGGGTTGAAATCAAACCGTGTTCCCGGCTCGGGCTGTCCCTGCCATGGGGCTGACAGAGAGATGGAAGTTCTCCTGTCAGGAGATGGATCCGCAGTGGGACGTCTATCTAGAGAGCTCGAGAGCCAAAGATGATACCAGGTGCTCTGAACATAACTACGTCCACTATGGATACAGCTACTGGAACTATAACATGTAGACAATGTGATGAAATATGAAACACACATACAAAATTGATGTGGAGGATACCTCCATTTTATACAAGGGGAAGGATACAATTTGGGGAGACCAGAAGTTAAAGCCAAATATTGAGTGATCCCCGACTCATCCATGTTTGATGGGGTTTAGTGTGAAGTAGTCAGTATTTCTAGCCAGGAGAGGAAGTATGTGTCAGTATTACAGCTTGGTGTGTTTGAAGAGAGCCTTGGCCGTGTCTTTGAAATCACTCTTTCCAGCCAGAGAACTTCTTTTAGAATACAGTATCAGGGCTGTGCTTTGTCTAAGACTTACACACACACACACACACATTTTCTTTCTATTTCTCTTATCTTTCTCCCTCTATATCGCTCTCCCCTCTCTGTCTGTCTCTCTCTCTCTCTCTTCTTTTAACACACACACTCACATGCACACGATTCAGTCCATAATGCCACAGCTCTCAGCCCAGTCCCAGGGGGGACGGCTGGCCTTTCAAACCTCACCTTCGAGGGGGATTGTGTGGGGGGGGGGGCAGGTCTGACATGCATTTCTTTCTGAGGGTTTATTCGTCCGCCTGGCAGTATGAGCTTCTCCCCAGACTCCGTCTCCACATCCAACTGTTTTATTACATTCCGTCTCGGAAATCTCGGAAAATGATTCCTACTGGGGGGGAAAAAAGCACTTTTGGTGTGAGTTATGGGATTCAAACCGTTGGTCCTCCTGCACAGCACAGGACTGTGTTAGCCTGCTCGGCTCAAGCCTAGGCGTCGTCTCGGGGGATATCCACTGTCAGCCATGTGACCATCGAACCACCTCTTTCAAACCTACAGGCTCTAAAAGCGTTCTAGAAAAAGGGTCTGTCCTCTGGAAGTTCACCGCTGCCATCTAGTGGCTACTTGCGGACACTGCATCTTCTTTGTGGAACCGACCACCTAATCGACTGGATGAGCAACGTGTATACATGTTTATATGCATGAGGACAAATTAGACTGCAGACTTCGACTGTTTCAGGACAACATGGTCGGGGCGTATGGTAGCCCCTGCATTTGCTTGTGTATTAATAAAGGGAACGGGGATCGAATCGAATCAAATCCTCTTCTCGTGTGTCTTCTTGTCTGTCTGCAGATCATCCTTCTGAAGTACACACACTACGCCTGGGTGGCAGAGCTCATCCAGGTCTTTGTGGCTGTCAGTGTCACTGTGTCCTTCCTGGTGATGGGGTCGGCCATGAAACACACCAGTACGTGTCCAACAGGCTACTGAACCTTACTGTACTGTACACTGAAATGAGGACAGACGTTTCCTTTGTTTCGACATTATTATATTTAGGCTGTTTAAGAGACTACAATACATCTCTAGTTGATTAGGTGGCTGTAAAATATGATGTGGGTTTGTCTTGAGTTCTTTTTTTACTGTAATTCTTGGATCAGAACCCGATTCTAAATCTGAATCTTAATTTGAAATCCATATCTGAATGTGAGCCTTTTACATGCAGCCAGATGTAACGTGCTAGGTATGAGGCCGTCCTAACTAAGGTTGTGTTTCCAGTCGATGGCCTGGTGACTTCCCTGTGGAGCTCCAGGATGGAGTGGATGACCAGGGCCCTGGAGAGACGACTACCACAGACCTTGCACAGCTGCAGCGCGACAAGGTACACCGCATGTAGTGGAGGTGGTTCGGTGAGAGGTTCTGTGTAACGATTTCCCCCATAGGATGAACCCCCGGGTAAAATACTGCACTTCCCAAAGTCAAGTGGAGTAAGCTTGTTATACATCATTGTGTATCTCACTCCCCTACCTTGACGCCTGTAGAAAGTTCTAGATCTTGTGCTAAAATCCATCGAACACACCTCAAATACTAATGCAAAGTATTCCAAAACTTTTTTACATTTGCCGAGTGTTTGAATGTCTTTGGTCCTGACGAGCCAAGTTGAATTCTTTCAGTCGGCTTCTCGTCTAGGTTCTCATCAGGACCTGTGCTTTGCACTCACATCACCCCGACATGATTTCACAGTCCATTTCCTCCCCCGCTCTGTCTGACCGTTATAGCGCTCTCATAAAAAGAAAAGAATATTCCCCTGTAATAGAAAAGGTCTTGGTGCATTCAGGATGCTTGCTTTGACTAATTAAGTTGATTTCATGGTCGAAACCCAATATAATCCATCTCTCTCTCTCTCTCTCTCTCTGTCCAACTGTTCTGTTCTCTCTTTCTCTCTCTCTTCCCTCTCTCTCTCTTCCCTCTCTCTCTCTCTCTCTCTCTCTCTCTCTCTCATACAGTTTGACTAGTGGGTTCATATCTCTCCTGGCGTTTGGCCTCATTTTCCTCGTGGCGGCCGGTGATCCCAGGGTGAGTGATCCTTCACCCAAACCAGATGACCAAAGGAGTTAGCATGTGTGTTTTGGGGTAAATGACCAAAGGGGTTAGCATGTGTGTGATCCTTCACCCAAACCAGATGTTTATTGAACAAAAACAATCTCGAATACAATCATTATTTGATGGCGTAACCTACTCATTCAGCAAATTGTCATCCTAAATGAAAGAAGAAAAAAAATCCATGGTGATGAAATGGTGGTTTTACTTGACTATATCATCTCTGCTGTCACATGTGGGCATCTCAGGGCTTTGTGGAGATCCTGGACAAGGTGGTCTCCTTCTCTCTGAACACTGAGGTGGGCCTGTTTGTCTTCATCATGTTGAGAGTGTCCAGATTGGAGAGATTCCAGTAAGTATCGCTGAACTCACAATTGCAGTTGTGCAATGTTAGAACCACAAACACACACACCATGTTGTATCTTCCTAGTTACACTCTAGTTCTGAACCATCTCTACAACACGCTCATTCATGTTTGCTTACCAACCGTGTGTAGGAATATACACGTATATAAACAGGAACGTGAATACGCACTTTCTACTCTTTCAACTGAACCTGAGAAGCGAGTTGTGTGGAAATGTTTTCGAAGTGGTATCCACTTCCTGGGTGTGGACCTCTCTCTCTCTCTCTCTCTCTCTCTCTCTCTCTCTCTCTCTCTCTCTCTCTCTCTCCCCAGGCATCTGTCGGTGCCTCTCCCTGTGAGCCGCCGGGTGTTCAGCCTCAGCTGGATCCTGCCCTGCTACTTCCTGTTTGCCGTGACCTACGACGTGCTTCTCAGCCTGGAGGAGCTCGCCCAGAACCTGGCCCCCTCCGGCCAGCCAGCCTCCCACCCCAACGCCTCTCTTCACTGATCGGACCGGGGGTGGAGGGGAGGTGGAGGGGAGGGGGGGAAGAGGAGGACAGACACTGATTCTCCGACGCCTCTCCTGTTAAACACCAGGCCACGAAGCACAGCAGTATTCCAGGTATAGAGCACACCTGATGACCCCACACTCGGGGTGTTCATTTCAAGACAAAGAACAGACTCGCTTCGCTGTTTATAGACTCTTAATGTACATGAAAACTATAAAAAATGTAGCTGATACCTTATTACAAAGCACCGTACAGTAAATCCATACATGGTATAGTATATACTGTATGTAATAATCCACGATCCCTGCGGGATTCAAACCAACAACCCAGGTGTTTCCCAGCTCTAGTCCATTAATTAATTTAAATGTCAGCTTTATTTAACCAGACAGGTCTTCAGAGACAATTCTCTCATTGAGGAGACATTGATTAATGGCCCCCATCGTTGCCTCAGGAGCTAGCGCCTGTCATTTCATTGCTGTCTTCCTGTCTCTCTCCTGTCTTCCTCTCTCTCTCCTCTTCCTCTCTCTCCTGTCTTCCTCTCTCTCTCCTCTTCCTCTCTCCTGTCTTCCTCTCTCTCTTCCTGTCTCTCTCTCCTGTCTTCCTCTCTCTCCTGTCTTCCTCTCTCTCTCCTCTTCCTCTCTCCTGTCTTCCTCTCTCTTCCTGTCTCTCTCTCCTGTCTTCCTCTCTCTCTCTCTCTTCCTCTCTCTCATATCCTCCTGGCTAGTCTTCCTGTCCTTCTTGCCTTCCTCCAGTCACCTTTCTATCTCCTTTCTTCACGTCTTCCTCTTGTCTGTCTGTCCTCCTGCTCTCTCTCTCTCCTGGAGGTGTCGGGGCCAGGGCCCAATGCAGCTGGCCAGCTCACTTCCTGTTGGTTCAGTTTTCCAGTCACACACTTTGGGTGTGTGCCTGATTAAGCTTCAGCAGGCAGTCAGACTACCTAATGATGGTCTTCTAAGCAAGTCAATTAACTACATTCGCACGCGTCAAACGCATTTTCAGGCGTTAAATCAATTGCACCTCAATTGTTATTGAAATATTTCAAATTTACTTATGTCTGTTTGTAGATGAATATACACACTGTACACCAGCATGGCGTTCTCAGCATGAATGTATTTAACACAAATAAACACATGGAATTGTAAATAGACATTTTGCTTACACTCACCCACACATTCACACCCACCTCACCAATACAAACTTTTGACATAGGGCTGTTAATGTAACATGTCTCCAATACATCTTCTCCACATTAAGAGTCAACGTCGATTAATATCAAAATATATTTTATTCTGGACTTTTTTTCTGATCTGATTCAAATTACAACAGATCGATGCGATGCAAGTAGAACTTGCAAAGAAAAAGACAAAGCAAAGTTTGACTAGAGAAACCAAGAGTTGGGTGGTGTGGACAGTCATGATACTTTATGTGGAATCCCCCCAAAAAATACAAATCATTCAACTGGAACAAACTGTACACGATTATCTTCAATAAATCAATTTTCAACTCAGTTTTTAAAACCTACAAAGAAATATGAATTACAAAAGTTTTTTGTTTTTTTTTTCCTTTCTTTTTTTAGAGTACAAAATGCCTTGGGAGGGGGGGGGGGGTCATCCACACCCATCCTAACAGGGACTGTTAGTAGTCCAGGTCGTGATTACGAAGGATGAAAGCACGTACGAGGACAGTTATCATGACAGTTATCACAACCCCCATTGCCTTCCTGCATGCACAGTGATGTCCAGATGGTGACCTTTACCAGACACTGACCTCAGGACAGCTGTGTGTAATGTAGAGGACAATGGGACAGCACATGGTATGAGATTAGACGGGAACACACTGCTGGACTAACAGAAAGTAGCATACTGAATGAAAAGGTGTTGTGGTACCCACTCAATATGCCTTCTTCTAGACCAGGAGTTTGTTCTCGGTCCAGGCCATCTCATCGGTAATTTGAGGCCCAAATCGTTAAAAAAATCGACCTGTACTAAGCCGATCTCAAACTAAAAGACAAGGTTCTGGTTTCCCTGGCGATGAGTTGGACAAGTCTGAGACGTCAAAATGTGTCTGTGGAGATCTTCCGTTCTTAATAAATAGACCAGGCTTGCGCAGTGTCCCGGACTAGACCGTCTTCTATGAAGATCTTCTAGGGTCGTTTTAGCCCGGAAATAGACGTCATCTATCTAGCCACTACCTTCCCACAAGTACAGAGAGAATACAGTAACTTGTGACCCCCCCAAAAAACCCAGAGAAACGTTGCCATGGCGACTGATGCCCAAACTGATTTAGCTCAAAACCCATCGAGATAGCTTTGATCTGTGAATAGTTCAACTACATGAAATTCAGCACAATATCTAGAACGAATCGGTGAATGATAAAGTTGATCCAATTGAAAATTTAAAAAACACGTCATCGTTTTGGGTACTTGTTCGGGGAGAAACCCAACACTAGCTAACATGGCTGCAACACGTAGTGTTGTTTCTGAGTTCTCCTCGTACGCAGATATTTCGAAGCGACCTCTAAAAAGGTAGCGACAATCACAGACATGCGTGGTGAACTCCGCGGTTCCTCTACGACGTTAGTCCGACTGCACCCACATTTTTCCCTCAGGGAACTTGTGTGGGACAAAGATTAGAGAGTTGTTTCGTCATTTGGTCGAGAAGGTGAAATTAGCTTGGCTAATAGTGGCTGTCCAGTTGTCAAACATGATGGATGGGTCTGTAGGTGCACCAGAACTTGCACATTTCAATTGCATCAATCTGTCACACAGCCTTCCCAGTTGTCGTTAACAAATGTTTCTCATTAGAAAAAGCTAACTTAAAGCAAGTCTTTAACTCTTCCTCTATATAAGGGTGCCTGTTTGACCGGTGAACCGCAACGCATTGTAAATGTCACTTCCCTCACACAGGACAGGGAACAACCATTGGTTACTGACGCCGTTTCTCTTTCAGCCAATGACATGCTGGATGCTTCCAAGTGGCAGCTCTGGCCGTACATTAGTCTGGGGAATCGTGGATATATTTCTAGCTCCATCAATAGTGCGCAAGAAGAGCCATGTCAATGGTTTTAAAGCATCTAGGTGTACAATGCATCTTTTTTCATGTGTGCCCATGTCGTTTTAGTAAAGAATCCATTTCTCCTTCTGAAGAAAAAAAAAAAAAGGCTACTGCATTTAGATGTCAACCGTAAAACCGATGGATGTCAACAGTAAAAACTACAATGTAAAAATGTAGACAAATGAAGGGGGCTTGTGAAGTCTGCACATTGTATTTACCCCAAAAAGCAGACATCTATGACTTGTGTGTGTACAAAGAGGATTCTTCCACCATGCAGCTGTGACTCCTACCCCCTCCATCAAACGAAAATTTCCAAAGTTGAAATAAACATTATTTTAAAACCTATCCGCTTGCCGGGCTGGGAAAGCTGATATGTCTGCACACAGAGACTGAACTACCAACAAAGATTAAAATCTTTTTTTTGTGTTTTTGTTTTGATGAGCATGGTTTTTAAAGATCAAAAAAAGCAAAATAGCTTTCAAATTTTGGTACATATACGGATCTGTTTTTTCTTTTTTTTTCTTGTTTTTTTTTCTTTTCAGTTTTCCTTTTTTTGTGTCTGTGTCCTTTTTCATGTCTCTGTTAGGAGTCTCTGCACAAATAGACACCTCCTTCCTTCCTTCCTGCTGGACCTGCTGTGTCGGGTGCTCGTTTCCTGTTCCTGCTTCCTGCTTCCTGTCTGTAGTGGGCCGGCCATGGGTCTGGGGGGCGTGAGTGAGCAGTACATGGGGCAGGGACAGTCATTTTGGCTATGTACACATTCATAGTCGGTCCATGGCTTCCAACAAGCAGCAGAACTATTTCCGAAGGTCTAATACACAAACCTGGAAACAAAAGTAACAGTTTTAGACAACGTTTTTTGGGGGGGGCACAATTTCACAACTTTGAAGGTAAATAAATGAAGGAGTCTAAGGCTGTATTTCGTTCCCATGGCAATAGAAACAAGGTTGACATGTTCAGAAGTGGGTGCAGAGATGATGAGGGTTGATGGGTACTTACAGATCCATCTGACGCACTGGCTCCCACTTTGTCTCCTGCTGCATTCCAGCACACCTCAAATATGCCCCCTGTCCCTCTGTAACTGTGAACTAAAGCACCAGTCTGAGAGAGAGACAGAGAGACACAGAGAGAGAGACAGAAAAACAGAGGTGAACACTGTATTCGAGTAAACAACTTTCGTTTCTCACATCCCCAAACAAAAACAATAACACCCCGCCGACGTGCGGCCGGGCGACGGGAGCCCCCCCGTGTACCTGAGTGTTCCAGATGTGGACACACTTGTCGAAGGAGCCGCTGGCCAGGTGGCGCCCGTCGGGGCTGAAGGCCACGCTGTAGACGGGCTCCTGGTGTTTGGTCAGCGTGTGGATGCAGATGCCCCGGTCCACGTCCCACAGACGCACGGTCGAGTCGAACGACGCGCTGAGGAGAGGGGGGGAGAGAGCGAGACGGTCGGTGTGGGATTCGCCTTACATTTAGTCATTTATTTCGCCTTAAACGGCGTCCAGGATGTAACAGGGTAGGTAGTGTTCTCTCAATTAATCACTCATGTGACACTCATGACAGGGAGTCAGGTGGCTGAGCGGTTAGGGAATCAGTCTAGTAATCAGAAGGTTGCCGGTTCGATTCTGGCCGCGCAAAACGTTTTGTCCTTGGGCAAGGCACTTCACCCTACTTGCCTCGGGGGGGGGGGGAATGTCCCTGTACTTACTGTAAGTCGCTCTGGATAAGAGCGTCTGCTAAATGACTAAATGTTTATTGATTGACTTGTGATATTTCACAGATGTGTTCCCCCCTGGGTTACCTGGCGAGCATCAGGTTGGCGTTGGGGTTGTTGGTTCCGGGCCCCGTGGGGCTCCACTTGATGGTGTAGATCTCCTTACTGTGGGCCTGCAGGTCGTGGACACACGAGTCCTGCTTCATGCTCCAGATCTAGAACACACAGACAGGCTCTTAGCAGGAGCTAACACAGCAGACAGACAGGCAAACAGGCTCTTAGCGGGAGCTAACACAGCAGACAGACAGACAGACAGACAGACAGGCTCTTAGCAGGAGCTAACACAGCAGACAGACAGGCAAACAGGCTCTTAGCGGGAGCTAACACAGCAGACAGACAGACAGACAGACAAACAGGCTCTTAGCGGGAGCTAACACAGCAGACAGACAGACAGACAGACAGGCTCTTAGCAGGAGCTAACACAGCAGACAGACAGACAAACAGGCTCTTAGCGGGAGCTAACACAGCAGACAGACAGACAGACAGACAGGCTCTTAGCAGGAGCTAACACAGCAGACAGACAGACAGACAGGCTCTTAGCGGGAGCTAACACAGCAGACTGCCAGGTTCGAGTGCTCACTTTGAGGGTCATGTCGTCTGAGCAGGAGGCCAGCAGGTTACCAGTTGGGTCCCATTTGATTGCATTAACTTCATTCTGGAGGGGGGAGATACATTTTAGTGAAGGCAGAGAGGAGGCACGCGAAAACACACACACACACACACACACAGGGCTAAGACACACACACAGGGCTAACACGTACACACACTCATCCAACTACTTCAGAGACATCCAGGCACAAACACACACACACAGAGACAGGGCCGGTAGCAGGGCGTACTCACTGTGTGTCCCTGGAATGTCTTGATGGGCCGGTCCTGGCCCAGCTTACATACGTGGATGCACATGTCTGTGCTGCAGGACGCAAACGTGTTGTTGCTCTGCCAGTCCACGTCAAGGGCAGGTGCTGTGGGCATCAAGGAGAGAGGGGAGGGGGGGATGTAGGACACACAGGGAAGGGGGTGATCGATATTCATGTCGTCAATAAACAGATCCATTTCCAGAGATTGGAAAGGAAGGTTTGTGGTATCGTGTGCACTGCTGTGCGATCCTGCTCCGTTACCTGAGTGGAAGGGAAACTGCTGCTTGGCTTCTCCTGTGTGAGCGTCCCAGATGATTGTAGTCTGGGGGGGGGGAGAGACATGCGATATCAAAACCAGAGGACTTCAGACTCTCTTATTTTCTACAGTATCAACTAAGCTGAAAGACGAAAGAAACCCCGTTTCAAAGCACCTCACAAGCAAATTACCCAGCCGGAAGGAAAAGGGGGAAAAAAAGTGTTTGAAATATAACCAAGGCTCACCTTATCGACACCGGCACTAAGGATGAAATTGCCTTTCTTATTCCACTTCAAGGCAAAGATGGGGCCTTTGTGTTGACCTAATGTGCTGGCCAGGTTACCTGGAGGCCACAAAGGTCATCAGTGAATTCTCATCACACGGTTTCAGATTTTTCTTTTACACAGTCAGTCAAGCTATAAGAGGTTATCTGAGATTTGGAGGCGGGTGGACGTTGCGACTGACCATCTTTTGTCCATATCCTGGCGAAGCCGTCATATGAGCCTGTGGCCAGTAGTGTACCTTCACTCTGTCACATGACAAAGGGAGAGCTCATTAGAGGGTCATTCATTGGTTAAAGGTGTGTGTGTGTGTGTAAGCGGCACTGCTCGTACATTCCAGTCTAGCGACGTGACGTCCTTGTTGCTAGGGACATCCTGGCCCCCCTCCCGGATGCAGTGGCGCAGCACCAGCTGGGTGGAGCTAGACGTGCTGTTCTCACTCAGGTTCCAGATACGGGCCGTCGAGTCCCCAGACCTGGAGAAGGAGGAAGGGGGTCAGATCATTCTGGAACAATCCAAAACATCAGAGGGACTAGCTAGCAGGGGTAGGCAAGTAGGAGAGGGGGAGAGAGGGAGAGAGACTGGGAGACTGACCCGGAGGCGAGCAGGTCACTGACAGGGTTCCATGCGCAGATGAAGACCTCCGACTCATGTCCTCTCAGGACCATGGCCTTGTTCTGTGGGATCTCCACATCCCCGTCCACCTCCATCATGTCTGCATGGTTGTCTAGGGAAAGCACACCTGTCAGCACTACACAAAAACAAAGTTTGGTATACCACCTCACAAGTATATACTCGCTAAATAAGTACACTACAGTAGAAGTATATATTCACTAGCTAAGTATGCTACAATAGTATACACTGACTAGCTGAGTATGTGTTCAGAAAAGTTGAAGCTATGCAATGGAGCCAATGAAAGAAGAGCCATGTGACCGTTGCATGCCTGTGTATGAACCAATGACTGTGGAGAGCGGTTTCGTTTAAATGGTTAGCTAGCACAACATGCTAACAGACAACTTTGTGACCACCATGATGTTTTGTCTCCTTGTGGGCCAGCAGTAATAAAGCTTTCTTAACTTCTTCACCGACTGACTGTGCAATGCTTGATAAAGATTAATATTTCTAACAGTATGCTACAGTAGTATACACTCACTAGCTAAGTATGCTACAGTAGTATCCACTCACTAGCTAAGTATGCTACAGTAGTATACACTCACTAGCTAAGTATGCTACAGTAGTATCCACTCACTAGCTAAGTATGCTACAGTAGTATACACTCACTAGCTAAGTATGCTACAGTAGTATACACTCACTAGCTAAGTATGCTACAGTAGTATCCACTCACTAGCTAAGTATGCTACAGTAGTATACACTCACTAGCTAAGTATGCTACAGTAGTATCCACTCACTAGCTAAGTATGCTACAGTAGTATACACTCACTAGCTAAGTATGCTACAGTAGTATCCACTCACTAGCTAAGTATGCTACAGTAGTATCCACTCACTAGCTAAGTATGCTACAGTAGTATCCACTCACTAGCTAAGTATGCTACAGTAGTATACACTCACTAGCTAAGTATGCTACAGTAGTATACACTCACTAGCTAAGTATGCTACAGTAGTATCCACTCACTAGCTAAGGCGTGGGCTCCGTTTTCATCCCCGTTGGACGTGTTCTCTCCGTTCTTGGGGTTCCCCTGCAGGTTCCCCCCCGAGGCCGGGGGTCCGGAGGCCGTCTGCTGCTGGGCCAGCTTGTCGCGGTATGCCTGCTGGCGTGTCTGGACCACGTCGGGCATCACCGCGTCGATGAGCGACAGAGACTCGATGGGCCGCCCGTCAAACAGCGTTCCATCCTGGAGACGACGGGAGGGGTGAGGGTTTTAACAACACCGCACTCTACTGACTGTACCATGACACCATGAAATCATAAAGATACATGGGAAAAGTTTCTTGTTGCTTTCAGTATTTAGAAGAAAAAAAACTAGTATTATAATGATAGTTTATGTATTATTATAACTATTTATATATATCACCCGTTTCTCATACACACACACTGAAAAGCATAACATAGAAAAGTGTTTGTGAGAGAGAGAGGTGTGTGTGTGTGTGTGTGTGTGTGAGAGAGAGAGGTGTGTGTGTGTGTTGACTCACCTCATTGATGCTGACCTCAGCCTCCACGTACTGCAGGCCCTTCTGGATAATGGAGATGAGAGCAGCAGGGGGCACTAGCGCGCCGTTGATGTTGGACTGGCTGATGTGGCTCTCTATGCCAAACGTGAACGCAGAGTGGGAAAACCCTGAGGGGGGAGGAGGGGGGGGGAGGAGGGGGGGGGAGATAAGGGAGGAGGGGGGGGGAGGAGGGGGGGGGAGATAAGGGAGGAGGGGGGGGGGGAGGGGGGGTTGAGAAGCAAAACATTTCACAATAGAGTCCCAAACCACAATTCAAACCACAGTAGGGATTTAGCCTGATGTTTTTATGTTACTATAGCCATGTGTAAAGCCTGAAGATTATATATTAAATAACAATATTATTTAATATATAAATAAAATATTAAAAAACGGCACCACAAAAACTATATTTATGACTCATTCTATTTCTCATTTTTACTTTTATTCATTTCACAAAGCTCTGATGATGTGGTGAAAGAGAACTACAACAAATATTTTGTAGTTCTCTTGAACTTGGGAGGGGGGGGTTGTCAGGGTGTTTGTACGGGTGTGTCGTCAAGCATACCTGACTCCTGTAAGTATCTGTACACCAGGAAGTTGACCTCATCACTGCTTATGCTCATCTTTACACCAGGTTACACCATGAGGTCAGCACACTGGACACTGGCCTGGAGAGAGAGAGAGAGAGAGAGAGAGAGAGAGAGAGAGAGAGAGAGGAGAGAAGGAAGGGGCGAGATTTTTTTAAATTTAAGACCCAGTCATCATGTCATCATTCAAACAGCAGAATGCACTAGGATCTGGGGGAGGAAATGCACCTCCCCACACTATCACTGTTCAGCGTCGAGTAGCACTGTTCTCGGTCAGAGGTCAAAGGGGACCCCCCTCGCTGCTGACCAACACTGTTCACGCAACAGACACGTGACATACTGAACTGAAGCCTTCCCCACAGTGTATCTTCCACAACAAAAAGCTTGTAGTTCGGGAGGTTACTTTGTGTGACATGTCTATTAGAGACCCGGAGAAGACGTTGCAAGAAGACTCCAAAGATCTTTGGGCTATCTCACCCTAGGGAAACTGTTGACAAAATGCTGTGTGTTCGCCATAACAAGGAGCAGTACCTAGGGCCGCCATGCCACTGCAGTGGCGCTGTTGAGTCGTGAACCGAGCCAGCATCTCCTGTGTTGACAATGGGAAGGTGGGGGATGGGGGAGCGAGGGAGGGAAATCTCTCCCTGAGCTCAGCCCTGACAGCTAGCCTACCACAGCCTTGAACAGTGCAGCTTGACTCTCCTCGGTGGAGTTGGAGGACTGAGAAAGCACTGATATGGAAAATTAGGGCCACAGCCAAATTCAAGATATTCTTGCCCCCACCAGTGACGCCAGTGACTAATTCTTCTGAACACAGAAGTATTCAATACAAAAGTATTAAATACAGTCAAAACGTTGAACACAATCGATAATCGTGATGGCACTTGTTTGTCATTTTTCAACAACAACAAAAATGGAATATCCCATAATATGTCTGCTTGTGTCCAAGCTTTTCGGCCGGACCTAGCCTTGGATCGGAGCCATGATGGCACATTACATACAGCAGCTCTGTGTTCTATAGATCAACGCCCGTGAGCTGCCTCGGTTGCCCTGACTACACAACTACAATGCCACCTCAGCCCAGTGGAAGAGGAAAACCCCCCCGCTTTGAGCCGCGAACCAACATCTCAGGTCGGAGCCTTGGGAGGGTAGAAAGGGTCGTTTTTCCGACCACATAGTGTTCATAATTAGAACCAGATCCTATAACTAGGCCAGACCTACACTATCTGCTGAGCAATCCCAATCACGCCACACTTGGACAAATCCAGGCTCCCAGCCAGCCCTTCAGAAGTGTAGTCTCCACCCCTTCCAGAGAGGAATCTGTTGAGGGAGGAAGGCATCTGCTCTTAAGAGACTGTCGAGTTCTCATTTCCATGTCAGGACATTGCATAACTACCACTACAAGCTGCACTACGCTACATTCTAAAACAAAAATACTTCGAGTGATCACATTTGTTTTCCTGTTTGAAAGGACACTCTGCTATATAATTTGATACCATATCATTTTGGTTCCTGGGGAAATGGTGCCAAAGCACCAATCTGTCATTGACAAAATATTTTTTAAGAACTATAGGGGTGTTTTAAAGGGTCGGGGTCAGTGAAGTCATACAACCCTCTATGATTCTGTTTCAACACCTTGAGATCACATGCTATCTCAAACCTTCCATATGTAGGCTAGGCATAAGGCAAATTAGAAGTATTTTCTTATTTCAAACCAAGTTATGTTATGAATGTGCTGTTGAACCAACAGCAACCTTAGCTGAACCATCTATACGTTTCCAGAGGGAACCCTGGTTAGATCTAGAACCTTCTCTTTGGAACCCCAAATGGCAATTTCTTACCTAAAAATGATTCTGTGTGAAACATGAAAAGAAACCTTTTTGGACCGTTCTACTGTCAGGTAAAGACATGTATACGATCCTTTTATAGAGCATAGGATGTGGTTTAGTTGCAAACAGTGACTGAATACTCAGTCACTGCTGTTTCCACTCTAACAGCGTTAGGTATGTTCATTCCTTTTTCATGGCCATATTTCAGGCACGAGGTGGTGCGCATCTATTTTGAGAGTGCCTAGCACAGCTGTGGAGACACGAGAGAGCGAGAAGGAGAGGGCGAGAGAAATCAAATCTCACTTTCTCTTCCTGTTGAATACATCTGCTGTTTTGTCTCTGTCTGTGTCAGGTGACACGGAGCAACTTCACGGTGGTGATGCATCGATTGATTCCGAAATAAACACACCTACGTCACTGAAAAGTTCAAGTCCAGTCGTTCAACTAACGTTGATCTAGATTCACACCTGACCAACCCAGTGATGGGTCAGACAATGGCTTTACAGTTTTGCGGAGATGCACTGGTCTTTCCAAACAACGATTCAAAACAAAACGACAGTTTGCGCACTCACCACAGTTCATTAACCCCGTATCCTCCAGACGTCTCTTAGACGTGTCTGAGTTGTTTGACCACATACAGGAAACTCCCTAGTTCAGGGAGTCAGATGGCTGAGCGGTGAGGGAGTCGGGCTAGTAATCTGAAGGTTACCGGTTCGATTCCCGGCTGCGCAAAATGACGTTGTGTCCTTGGGCAAGGCACTTCACCCTACTTGCCTCGGGGGGAATGTCCCTGTACTTACTGTAAGTCGCTCTGGATAAGAGCGTCTGCTAAATGACTAAATGTACCTGAAACTACAATCTCCAGAGGCATGCTTAGTGCAGACCACACTAGTCAGACAGTACGTTACTCCACCCTAGCAGTTAGTCAAACATGATTTCCCTGAAGGCCAAATGCATGCACACTAAATAGATTAGCTCCACAGCTTCAAAATGTACCAACAAAAAAAACGCCAACCAAAACCGTGCCCCCGTCATTACATCACGTCAGATGCGACTATTAAAACAGATATCAAAGCCCAGGCTGCCTGATCAGTCCACAGGGACAGGGAGGATGAGCTGTGTTGATTACAACCACATGCTTGCTTGCAGCCTGGACGTGTCCCTACAGATTGAGATAGATGGGGTACGCATACGCTAGGCTACACCGCGAGCTACATAGCGAGCCATTGCATCCAATAACCAGGCAGCGAAAACTAACTGGTCTACAGGTTGGCCAATGTGTCATATTTTACTATGAGATTAATCTACAGTAGTGGTGTAGGAGTGGAAATATTGAACCAGCATGGGAAGACTGTCGATTTTCAGAGAGCCTCACTTCATTTTTGAGCTGTTCATGTTTTGTAGCGGCCTTCCAATGAGAGCACGCCAGACTCTACATTTAAAGTGCTACATAGCAATTACGCTACGAAGGGAAACCACCATTTTCTGTTTAGAACGCTAGAAACACTGTAGGCTACATTACCCTCCTCCCCCACCAGCAGGACGACGTTCCGAGGTGACAGATGGCACTAGC
Organism: Thaleichthys pacificus; assembly: GCA_023658055.1. Taxonomy (NCBI): domain Eukaryota; kingdom Metazoa; phylum Chordata; class Actinopteri; order Osmeriformes; family Osmeridae; genus Thaleichthys; species Thaleichthys pacificus. Next base: position 3,863,355 of record CM042878.1, on the reverse strand, counting down.
ATGCATGTTAGCATGTGTGTGTCTGCCGTGTCAACTCCCGGGTCTATTTGGACACGGGTCACCGGGGGCATAGTCACATGTGCTGCTACTGTAATCCCACTGGCTCTGCCGCCACGGTAGCTCGTATCAACAACCTAACGAGGCTAGCGAGGCTACCAAAAACAACCCGCTGTCTGGGAATCTAGATAGGCTAATAACGACACACAGGGTGGCTAGTATAAACCCATTACTTGGCTACCAAGACCACCGCACTGCCTGGGAAGCGAGACGGGATGGCCTGTCTAGTGACAACTAACTAGCTAGCTGCGGAGCTTTGCTTAAACTTTACCAAACGGATTGGGACACTAGTTTAGCTCAACCAAACAGAGGAAGGGCCTAGCTACACTGCTCTTGTTTATGATGGCTAGTTTTAGACTTCCTCCACGATAAGAGTCGTCCATGCACCTGATAAGCACCATTTAGTAAAGTGAGTAGTCCTGACCGTGGTGATCTCACTGCCATTGCTGGTTATAGTCCTTTTCACCCACAAGGGAAGGCTGCATGGCAGAGAGATTAGATAGGAGCCATTTCAAAGAGCGGTTCGCTCTGCAACTCAACTCTCTTTCTCTCACTCTCTCTCTAAAGTGAAGGTCACAAACGGAGAGGTTACTTTGGGACAAGTTGCTCGTGTAGGTGTGAAATTTTGAAGGCTGTAATGATGGGTCGGAGCCAACTAACGCACCCAAGTGCCTGACATATTTCTGTGGTATTTCAAGAGTAGGACATGTAGTAAAATGCAGAAGCAACCTACCACAAGCGTCTAGTCAAGGATATACATAAGATATACATAAAAATAGACTCAGCGTCATCCATTTGTATAGACTTGCATCAAACCTCTACAGATTTGTATGTATTTTTCTAGGTGCTCTGGTGTGCTGTTTCATAAACCCATGTAATCCCTCCCAGACATTTGATCGCATTTATGACCTTTACATATGAGACGCTGCATTACATGAGCTAATATGTGTTTTCAAATCAGTACCAGAGTCAACTTAACTGGTAACCAGCAGCGATATTCACTCCGGACAGTGAAGACTTAATTTCTTCAAATGGAACACCATGCTAATAATAACATCGTTATTACATTAACATCGTTCAGCTGCAGCAGGAAACACCAGTTCCAGTTCCTTATCTATAACAATCTGCCCGTGTGGTAGGCTATGCAGTTAGGCTGCCATTGTTCCTTGTCTCACTGCATGACAGACGCCTAGCCTTCATCCATATGCTACAGCACAAAGGTCAAGCAAGACACAAAGTAATTGAAAGAAAAGGAACAGATAGGTGAACAAAAATAAACAACAACACACCTCACCTAGAAACAGCAGAACCCTCCAACAGAGAGGGAGGGGGGGAGAGAGAGAGAGGGGGGAGGGAGATGACATCATACGGGTGAAGCTGTGCGCCTAGCAAGAAAACAGCGGCTGCGATACAAACACAAACGGTTGATTCATGGATCGAACGTCTACAGAAGTCTTACCACAGCAGCAGGTCTATCTTCTCCAATCTGTTCTGTAGGGGTGTAATCCCAGACTCTCAGCACCTGCAAGGACAACCAGGGAAGGTTAGAGATATGCTACTCAACTGACAACTGAGTCAACTGATACTTTACTTTCAAAATAGTGCTGAACAACAAGCTCAACAAAGACAACCAAGTAGAGACCATATATACTGTGAATATTTCTCATGAACATTACCACAACAATTACAATATTTGAGAATGTTCCAAAAATCCATGTTTGACACTATCTTCACATGAATTGGCCAGACATGCAGTATCTCATACCGTTGCTATGCAAGTACATTTTTGAACACAGAATAAATGTAGGCAGGTCCACACTTGCAAAGTTATCTGTTCAATCTTTGTGGTACTTAGCTGAGAGCTATTTACATTTCATCTCACATTTTTGAACTGGATTTATTCACATAAAACATAAATAATAGTGTTACGTGGAACACATTTTGATGCGGAAAAAGCAAGCTTCCAGTGACACATTGATTGGGAGGCTTACAGTCCATATCCTGAGGGGAATGGAAAGAGCACAAACATATTTTATGTAAATTAAGAAACAATAGGTAAATTAAGAAACAATCTACACGCTGTAGAGATTAGGCCAAGGCAAGGTAAGGTTTAATTTAGTAAGACTTCAACCTGACTCGATCCAGATTTGTTATGAATTACTTCACAAACACACTTTCTTGAAAGGCAAACATGAGTGGGGTTTGTCCTGTATTCAGACTACTTGTCTGCCATTGGAACAAGGTTTAACTGCTTACATAAAAGTAATAAGCAAAAGCTTCCTTTGGTAAAACCAAAATCATTTACATCTCAGTTGATAGTCCCCTCTGACTCCCTGTTAGCAGAGCTATATTCAGCCTCAGGCCCTTAGTTTCTTTGCAACTGAATGAAACATTCAGCAAGCAGGGAACTTTTGGCCTATGCAAACTATTTGCAACCCATAGCCTATATTTACATTTAGTCATTTAGCAGACGCTCTTATCCAGAGCGACTTACAGTAAGTACAGGGACATTCCCCCCGAGGCAAGTAGGGTGAAGTGCCTTGCCCAAGGACACAACGTCATTTGACACGGCCGGGAATCGAACCAGCGACCTTCTGGTTACTAGCCCGACTCCCTCACCGCTCAGCCACCTGACTCCCTATATGGTATAACATGAACAATTGGAGCATTCAGGGGGAGCTCAAGGACAACTGTCTACTATGGTATTGTTTGCCGTGCTATGGCAGTACCATAGTGGCTGAACTTGGAACAGGGTGAACTTGAAATGGACTGCTTACCATGTGACCGACTGTCATTCAGATTGACTGGCAATGCCAATATTACGTCTTCACCCTGAGGAGAGACAAGACAACACTCCATTCATCGACTGTCTCCATTAAAGCAAATAAAAATGAAATGAAAGTCTGCTGCAGCTAAAGACGAGCAAAAATACTTCATCAAAATACCCAGAATCAGAGTGAGCAAGGTCCATAACAGTTCATCAGGGGTACATATCTTACACTTGTACATCCGTCATGCAGTTATGAGTATATTGGTTGTGATATGATACATCCATTCATTTGTTGTCCTAATACTGGGACTGCTGTATGAAAGCCTGTCGGCTTGACAAAAGGCCCCCAAGTTAGGCCTGCAAACCCTCCAGCCCATCCCCAACACCTTCCCCAACAACGTAGTACAGACCAAGAGGATTGTGTTACACTGGCCATTCACCAATCCCAGATACCATGCTTGAGCTCATCAGGCAACTTGGCCAGCGAGGCAGGCTCCGAGAAACAGGGAGAAAGCAGGTCCTCCCGTGGACCCTCTCGACATGTCAACCAAACGCACACACACCCTTGGCCAGCATTTCCATGGTTACCGTCTAATCGGGAGAAGTGGGGGTGTGGGGGGGGCTTACGCAACTCCAAATAGACACGTGAAAGTGTGTCATTTTTCTGTAATGCCCATTTACACAGCTCCCATCTTTAGGAAGTGAGCTGTAAGTGCTTGACGTTTGCACGGCCTGTGGAGTTATGACAGCCATGGAATTACATGGTCTCTCAGTCAAGCTCAGGTTCAAAATCAAACATAATTCACTCTTAACGGCTGAAAACAAATACCAAGATGAAATCACCCTTGTGTTTCTAGAAGAAGAAGAAGAAAAAAATCCTCAAAGCAACACAGCCATTAGGAAAGGAAGGAAGCAGTGCTTATCTTATTTGCAACCTTTGTGTTAGCTGTCAAAACTAAGGGTACCAGAAAGCTCTGGACCCCTTAAAAGCATAATGAAGCTTGTAATACAAAATGGCCTTGGCATTCACATCAGACCCCTGCTTCTGCCTAGAGATGAAACAAGAAGGGACCCACAAGCTAAATCTCTTTAAATAATACCACATCACAACCCCCAGCAACCAGTCTTATGTTCACGCTGTATTGATCTCTTGACATTTGGGTAACATATGGCCATTCAGTTCCATTAATCCAGCAAGGGCTGCCTCCGAGCTTGGACTGCCTTCACATGCTGCCACAGAGATTTCCATCTCAATGCCACTGGCCCTGATACATGGAGAATAAACTAGTAATTAGGAGAATATAATGGTTAGTCAAATACCAGGCATTACTGGATCAATGGATGGATTTCATGCTGTGAGGTATGGACTAGTCACAATAAACTCTTCTATTTAGGGTAGGAGGAACATGTATATCTGGGTTTGTAGCCCAGACAAATTTATGATTTGTGATTGAGTCATTGGTCTAGCAAAAATAGATAATTGTTTCGAATGTATGCAATGTTTAGGAGTTACAAAATAATCTGGTGCCATCCAGTCATCAAATTCTCCATCCTGTCTTTTTTCACATGCTTTTTATCTTTTATCATTTGCATCAGACGCTCAAAGTCAGAAATCAACCTGCAACGTTTGATCTCAGCCAATAAAATGTATGAAAATACCAAACCATAAACAAGCTACTGTGTGGCCACTTGTCTTGATAATACACGTGTTGCTAATTCTAGGAACAGAATCATTGCACAGTGTCTATTTACGCAACAGATTTTATTTTCGCATCTGTATTTAAGGTTCCCCTTTGCCAGTGCATTAGGACGATAAAAGAGAAGCCTCACTTCACTCACATTTTAAAGAATCGTCAGAAAATCAACTCTGCACATCCTTTTTTTTTTTTTTAGAGAACAACACACATGGATAGTCCAGAGTTAGACCACATCCAAAGTCAACAGAATACCTTCCATAGAGCATGAGCTTATTTCCATGTAGCACCACTGACTAGCCAGCATCAACAATAATCCTACAGTTTATATTATGGAAAGTGGTATAGAATAATGCTTGAGTCACTGTAAACCATTAGCCCACAGCAGAAAAACAGGTAGGTGGATTTGTAGTTCCCACACAAAGGATTATTACTGCCCCATATACATTACATTACATTTACATTTAGCAGACGCTCTTATCCAGAGCGACTTACAGGAAGTACAGGGACATTCTCCCCGAGGCAAGTAGGGTGAAGTGCCTTGCCCAAGGACACAACGTCATTTAGCACAGCCAGGAATCGAACCGGCAACCTTCAGATTACTAGCCCGATTCCCTCACCGCTCAGCCACCTGACCCCCCTATATATAATAGTCAAACACTTGCTCCACACAGGCAATCAAGTCAGGCAGTTTCTTATGTGTGTATTGTTAGGCTGTGCCTGGCATGGCTTACTATCGAGTAACCACAAAACCAGTTTGACACAAAACCGGGTCTTGCCATTGACGTTACTGCAGTAGTTATGAGACTAACTAGCGTGATACTTCAAGGCTCCAGCCTCGTAAAAGGAGGAGGGGCAAGGCCCTAGGCTCAGGGGCATTCTTCAGAATGTTGAACTTGACCCCAGGTCATCACACACACACACACACACTCCCACACACACATACATACATACACAAAGCTGTGAATAAAGGGGCAGAAAGCCTCTATGTTATCTGTAGCCAAAGAACTTGCGGTATTTTAAACAATTTGGTCAAAAGTCATTTGAATTCTTAACCGAGACACCTCTTAAAAGCTGTGAACTCTGAACAATCCCAAGTCTTCTTTAATGGGATGACCGCCATCAAAACCTACGTGCAACACTGTAGTGAGTAATAACAAACAACATAAATAGTGGAAAATGTATCCCTCTACAGATAGACAGACACCTAAGGTGGAACTATCTGTTGTGTGGGTCCTCCAGAGCCTGCCTAGTGGTATCCTAGCTGTTCCTCCCCTCCCCCATCCATTCCCCTCTCTCTGTAGACATACACACTGTCAAGCACCAGTTACATAACTGTGCTACTACTCAAAACACATGCCAGCTAGCTAGGCCTCAAGAAAGACACATCTCTGATTAGACCAGCTGGCCAGTGAAACTTCAGGCCTGTGATAGTTTATATATTTTTTTTTAAACAAATGCGTGTTTATGGGAAATGACACCACGAGGACAAGCAACGCAGTGTTGATTACAGTAAATTGAACTGATCCGAATAAACATTCAAATGCATCATGTGCGCGACCTCAGAAACCAACACGCTCTTTGGATTGCTTCAACACTAACCACATTTGACATAAATAATACAGACTGGATTATATTGTCTGTTTTGCTTAAACTAAGCCACATAACACACGTCTTGCGTCACTATACTTTTTGAGTTACTAACATTGTGACACATTATCAATCTAGCTACACAATTTAGAGCTTATTGGTGAACCTAGGTTACAGTGTCATCAAATGGAGCTAGCTACAGTAGCCAGGCCAATGGCTCTGTCTGTGATTCTAGCTTCCCCTCCCCCACTCCGTAGCTTTGAAAGTGCCAGCTGCATGTCACAGTACAAACTGTCTCATAAGCTCCATTTTGTTTGTAAAATAGACTTTAGGCATATAAAAGTCACCGGTAAATGTACGTGTACTAGTTAAAAAGTAAAATATCCCCAACATGCTTGTAAATGCGTGATGTCAAGCTAGGCCTAGTTATTACAACTGTATATGCTTCTAAATTGTACAGTAAGGGAGCATTAGTTAGCTCTAGCTGACTGGCTAAACAAAAATAATTTAACTACTCTGAACAGGACAAAGTTAGTGTTGCTTAGTCTTACTACAAAGCTAGAAAACCTTGTGAAGTTGTAGGAAGCAAGCTCTCAAATCCACCGCGCGCATACTGACACACACTCAGTTTCAAACAAACACACACACACACACACATTCATGCATAAACGCGCGCGCACACACGCTCACGCTGCCCATCCCCCACCTAGTGAAATCATCAAAATAAACGGTCAAAACAGTTCATTAACTGTGCCAAATGACCATTAAACGGTAGTAATACATCCATACGAGTCGTGGTATATTTTATACGAACCAATACGCCGTGAAAAGCCAAGAAAACACTTACTTAAATATCCAGATCACACAAGGGGTGTCTTCTCTCCAGTGCTCCTTATATGGGATCTCCTACTGCTCCGCTATTCTCTATAATATCGTCACAATAAAGCGTTATAAAACCAATCCGAGATAGCGACTTGGTAGATAAAATCCCAATTGAGCGATGTGTTTAAATTGCATAAGTGTATAAATTGATAAATCCCTCTAAAAATTAGAAAGAAGAGCAATTGGGGTACATTGTAAGGTTGCTTGCTAGTGGAGAAAGAGCCAAAACGTTCAGAACCAGCCAACGGCTTCAGACGCTGAAACACCGAGGAGGTGACTCGACAGGCGAAAATGAGGCAGGCCTAGGCAATTTCTCTCTGCAGCTCTAGAAGCCGTAGGAAAGACACACAAACATCAAAATGGGTGTCGCAGTGTGAAATAGTATTGCCTGCGTTGTTTGAAATGTTTTTTTGTTGTTGTTGTTTTTGAAAATTGTGACTGAATTATGATATAACCACATGCGTTTGATCAAAATCGGAAATTTATGGACGTTTCCATAGTCAATACTTATGGTTGTGTAAAAAAAAGAAGACATCACTAAAAAGCATCACTAGATGGTTGTCATCTAGTTTACACAAATATGATATACTATATCCCACATTAATGGCAAAAATACAATCTATTCAAATAAAATTACAAATACCATAGGTATCCATTAAGAAAATACAGCCTTTAGTTTACTCTCAAATTCACTTTTCATTTTTTCAGATTTATTTTTAAAAACACTTAACCTAGATTAAAAGACACAACGTATATTTATCATATATTTAATATAAATTCATCCTACAAACCTCTACCTCAACCTCTACACTGCAGAAAGTATTTACATTCTTGTATTTCAAGGCATGACATTTTTTTTAATAATAATAATTTCCCAGAATTTACGTTGGGGGAGGGGCAACAATAAACCAATGAGTAATACGATGTATCACCTTTTCCCGAAATGGACAGGCAGGCACACATGCACAAACACACAACACAAAGGCAGGGAGTACCTAGTATGAATGTAAATAGTGCCTGGAAGTGGACAGGGACTGGGGGAGTGACGAGAGGCAGAGAGCTTGAATCTCACGAGACACCTCTGGGCAGAGCACAGGCAGATTAATGGGCTATGCACACACACACACACCAGAAAAACAGGAAGTCTGTGTGTGTTAGTGTGTGTGTGTGTGTGTATCAGTGTCAGCATGGCCATCTCTCTGTCCTACTCTGTGGCTGAGACGGAGAGAAAGGAGGCAGGGAGGGATAGGAGTATTGTCCTTGTTTTCACTTAGCCAGATCTTCTTAATGAGAGTCCTGGGTCTGGGCTCAATGGGCCTCCCCAGGAGGAGGGCTACCCAGCCCTGCCTGACCCTGAGCCTCCATACAGCATCTCTCCAATGAAGACGTCCTCCGTAGGTCGTTAGTTACCCCCGCGCACAATGCCCACCATTGATCACCCCCCACACACTCACATACACACACATACACGCGTGTGCCCATCCCCCACACTGACAGCCAGACATAACCTCTATGTTTAAAAGGAAGCTATCTCTGGCTACCCGTTCTGCTTTGAAGGCACAAGCAGTTCAGCATTAGCATTGGAAATGCTGAAACTCTTTCTGTGTGCGTGTGTGTGTGTGTTTTGGTTTTGGGAAGGGACACGTACACACACATGTTGATACAACTGCCTTTTCTGTGTCTGAATCAGACGCGCTGCCTCGAAAAAAAAATGCACATGGCTTTGTGACAAAGCTGCGTTAGACCTCATCTTCATGAAGTGCTCCGTAATTGTCTGGTTTGGGCAGAGGTATGATTTAAGCATAACCTTAATCATTAGGATTGAAACTGCTGCTGCGGATAAGTGATTAGATTATTCCAGAGAGAGAGAGAGAGAGAGAGAGAGAGAGAGAGAGAGAGAGAGAGAGAGAGATGAGAGAGAGAGAGAGAGAGAGAGAGAGAGAGAGGAGAGAGAGAGAGAGAGAGAGAGAGAGAGAGAGAGAGAGAGAGAGAGAGAGAGAGAGACTCTACAGTCTCTAGTCAATACGCTGTGAGCCAGGCCTGTGATATTTCTGCATCGATCTGAGAACTCTCCTCGCATTAACATTTACAAATGGGACATCTGCTTCAGCCTTGTGAGAATGTCCCTGAGAAGACGTGTGATAGCATCTCAGGACCAGGGGAGGGAGAGAGGCTTTACAATGCACGCCAAGCCAGACAAAGGAACTGGCTTTTTTAGACTAACTATGATGGCAGGGAGTTCTCATTCACTGCCATAGCAAAAGGAAAGCAAAATCATAGCTCTTGTTAATATGAGGAATTATGTTTCAGAAGTGATTCCACCCCAGGATTAAACAACAGTTAATATTTTCCAACGGATTTAAGACTTTGCTGATTATAAGGGACACATCCGAAGATAAATACGATAACTGTACATTTTTCCAGTCACTGCCTTCATAAACCTTGCCAATAAACACCAGAATAGGGGACACTGAATGTTTGATATATTGTATACTGACATATCTCAGTGTTGTAACATAACTCAATGGATGAAAAATCATCCCAAAGACTTGTAATGCATAATGTATCAATCTGTAGTACTGCTACAGATGTGAAATGAAGCCATAGAAGGAACTCACGAGGCACTTGAGTACTGTGCACAGTGTTTGTTTAATGTGTGGTGGGGAATGAGAGAGAGAGACCGTCTTGCATCTCCTCCCCCTTTCTCGCTCTTTCTTCTCGCTCCTCACTCTCTCCCTCGTCTGAATGGGGGGGTGAGATAAGGGAGGTGATTGTAGAGGAGTGGGGGAGGGGACGGGCCTGCCTTACCTTCTGTTGGAACATACTAGACTAGCTACATTTGGAAATAGGCTACTATCTCACACATTCTTTCCGAGGTAGGGCATTACGTTTCACATGAAAGCACACATGAAGCATTGATAATGTTCATCCAATATGTGTCAATGATAAGATATGTTGCAGTTTATCCTTACTGATAAGTTTTCTTTGAACACTTTAGACTGTAGCAAGCCAGGGGACTCGAAGGGCCAACACACAATAAAACAGGACACATGGGGTTAACTTAAATCGGACTTTACTAAAGGGTTGCAGGGTATGGGTAATGGGACAAACTGTAACTCAGGGGTCCTCCCGTCCGGGGTCTGGGGTTCTTCAGAGAGCGTGGTTCTGGGGGGGCAAAGCAAGGGGGAGAGGTTAGTCGGGTAGTTCCTCCCGCGTTGTCTCCCTGGTTCTCTCTCTCCCCTGCGGCCTTGAGCTGGCTCCCTTTAAGCCCTCGCCTGATTGCCTGACGGGCTTCAGGTGTGACCATTGCCATGTGCCCAGTGGCTGCAGCACCTCGACAGGCAGGTAAACTCCTTCAATCACCTCCCCCAATTTAAGACGGACCCGCCTTCGGGCCCGGACTGGCAGGTCTGACTCCCCTGGTTTGCTACAAGACGTTGGGAATGGTTTCAAAATAATTCTCAATTCATCCCCGTTTCATCTCAATTGTTTCGGATTATAGGGTAAACCATTCAAGAAAGTCTTCTATTGGAAATCATAAAAATCTGTCACCGATTTTAAGTAGGCTACTGTAAATTATAGTATCGTCAAGAGGCAGAAAGGAGAACAGCAGAATAGTAAAAGTGGAAATAACACACAAACACAAACATGAAATAAGCTACACAACATTCCTATCAATTAGCTGCAGTTGGCCAAAATTGCATTCTAGCCCTGTAGCTTGTTGTTTTAGCCCAACTTCCTGTGAAGGAATCTCAGCCCTTTCAAAGCAGCCATCCATCCAGTCAACCAACCATCCATCTTGACAGGCAGCCATTTATCCATCCATCCAACCATCTATCCATCCAGCCACTAGCCAACCAGCCATCCATAAATCCAGCCAGCCAGTCAGAAGGTTTGAAGTAGCTAATATATCAGTAGCAGTCCAGAGCTGGCTCTAATCCCATCTCTCTCCCTCCACTGAAAACAACTCAGGAATTTTGCTACGTTCTGGTCGAAAATATAGTCTGCATATTGGGCTCTCTCTGAGTGTAGAACGACATCTGTATAAAATGTTAGTGCTTGTAACTGGAAGAAAACATTATTCCAGTGAAAGTGTATACAGTATAGACTACGACATTCTTCTGGGGTTGATATCATTTGCTATTTTCTTCACAGTGCTGACCAGACACTGATAATCCACTACTGTAGTTTTCATTTGCGAGAGGTAGGCAGTTCATTGTAACAGTGTGCTACAATCGATTCCAATTTTCTCTGCTGGTGTGGGGTCTGAGGTCCTAGCACATTAGAAAACGAACCAAAACTGGGTCTGTGAGCTGTGAGAAAACACCTCACAGGATAATATTGACAACATCTCGATTCATACAAGGCAGAAATTCCAGACTGGGGCTCTTAGGAGACTGACATGAAAATACTAAGTTGCTTGCAGATGCATGTGTATTGTTTGCATTGTTACTTAAAATACCACTACCCCTGAGATGAACGGAGACATCCATATTCATCTGCCATCCCGCACCACAGAAATTGGTCTCAATCCACCACAACCAATCTGTGTCCAGCAGGTCACTTCCTCTTTCCTGCAGCCTGGGTTTGTGATTAGGTAGTGATGACTGAGAGAGCGTGTGATTGGCTGGGGGTGGAAAAGGAGAGCTGAGAAGGAGTGAATGATTGGCTTCTTGCCAAAGAGGCAGTGCTGGAATAGAAGACACTCTCTGGAGTGAGGAGAGCTGAACTGTCATCCTCATACCAGCAGACAATCATCACTGGAGAGAAACTAATAGAGCTGAACCATTTCTCTCTCTCTCTCTCTCTCTCTCTCTCTCTCTCTCTCTCTCTCTCTCTCTCTCTCTCTCTCTCTCTCTCTCTCTCTCTCTCTCTCTCTCTCTCTCTCTCTCTCTCTCTCTCACTCTCACTTTGTCTGTCTCTCACACATAAATCAATATTTACAGATACATGCACACACATACACGCACGCAAGCACGCACAGTGAGGAGAATAAACTATGTGTTCTTTATGTCCTGAGTTCTTTATTTTCAGCTTTTTATGTTGTGAGGGTTGCTGAGTGGGCAGAATTAAGGTAATTTCATGGCTGGCTGGCCCAGACAAGGAGCTGTTTGCATTCTTTGGTACCATGGAGGTAGAAACCACTCGTGATAAATGGACACCACTGTGTGAGTGTGTGTGTGTGTGTGTGTGTATCTGTACGCTTGACCATGTTTTGTGGCAGGAAGTGTAGAAATCATATTCACTGTGTAGTGTGCAACAAATACAGAACAGGTTACCGGGGAGACAGCAGCAACAACAACAACAACAACAGGAAGAGGAACAGAAACTGCTGACAGGCATTACACAACACAAACCCCTTCACCAGGAACTTGAAGAACTGACATCTAATCACACATTTACATGGACATCCACAAGACCTGGGTCTGTTCGTAGGCAAATACAGATAAATACTTGAGGTAAGCTTGATTCAACCCCCCATTACAATTGCGGGTGAAACAACTGTCCCCTGAAGGGCAAACTAACAAACCTCAAATCCTCTCAAGTAGATCTATGACTTTCCCTCTGGCCCATCTCCCATCCAGCCTGTCTGAGTGTTCAAGAGAGATCGGGAAGGGCTATGTTCAACAACCCAAGTCAACCCAGATGTTGTGCTCAGGTTTGACCTAGTTTGCTGTGAAACCGAATGCATTTAAGCTGCTCTCTGGTGGATTCCCAATTAAAGTTGGTGATGTGGTGTTTTTTTCTACCACGGGTAAAGAGCGGGCTGTTCCACGGCTGTGGTGAACGAACAGGGGATGAGAGAGGAAGGGCCAAAGAGTGGGCGGAGGAGAGGAAAACGCAGGATGATTAGACAGATTAGGAGGGACGACCTGTTCGACGAGCATATTCATGTTCGCCTGCCCCCCCCCCCCCCCCCCCCACGGTACGACACGATTCGTCCCACGATTTCCCCCAACTCGCTATCGGGGGAACTTCGTCCCGGTCGTTTTGGGATGTCTCGAACGCTTCACTGTGGAGTGTGTGTGTGGGGTGGGGGGGGGGGGGGGTAGAAGCTTCCTTCACCGAGCTGAAGGAAGCCTCAAGGCCCCGCGACGGACCACAGCTCACACACTCACACAGTAACTCCTCGAAAAGAAAAAAAAGCATACCCAAGAGCAGCACGTCATGAATCGTTACGAGGGGAGTGGGGTACGTTCAAGACTTCTCTTTTAGCCCCCCCCCACCCCAGTTACCGCTTCCCTAAAGGGGGAGTCTTGAGACATGGCTTGTCTCTTTAAAAGCATCTAAACAGCAGACTGAACGTCTCCAGTGGAGCGTGCTCCTGTCATAACAAGCCGTGCTGCATGAGAGGAGGGGCGTGGGTCACGGCGCTCAGGAAGTGTTCCGG
>CM042878.1:3814971-3847471 GCA_023658055.1 Thaleichthys pacificus | reverse complement strand
ACGTTTTCACGTGGTCGAAAGAGACCCGTGCCATTTCCTATTCTCAACATGTTAAGAACGGATGTGCATCATCTCCTCTCCGTATTCAGTATCTGTCGGATGATGAAGTGCATTCTGGGTGCTGGTGTGTGTGTGTGTTCCTGCATGGGGGGCCTCGATGGTCCCCGTGTTCCACACGGAGCGCTTGTCACAGCTTGGCCCGGTCCGCGGCCAGCCCCGAGCGCCTGTGATGCTGCTCGACAAGTCTGACAGCCCAAACGGGCGAAGGTTAACGGCGAGGGGATATCGAGATATTTCATACGACCACAGCGACAGCCCTGTGCGTGTAACGCGTGCGCGTGGAGGACGGGCGTACGGGAATTAGAGATGAAGAGAGAGAGGCACACAGACGGACGCGAGGGCCACCAGAGCTTCCTTTAGTGGTCGACCGTGCGGTTCCTTTGATCTCCCTCCCCGGTAATCAGAGTCTTCATCGGTGCCAGGTGCTCTGAAGCTTTCCCCTGGCAGACCTCACGTGCCAGCAGGTCAACATCCACCCTAACCGCCTACCTGTCATCCGGCTGGATGAAGCTAGCGTGGTTTATAGGTGTGGCTGTGTCCTTGTGTGTGTGTGTGTGTGTGTGTGTGTGTGTGTGTGTGCGTGGGTGGTCGGTCTGTCCTGATACGATATCAAAGCATTTCAAAGGCACACCCTCGAGCCTTTGAACATCAACTGAAACACCTCTCAGTGTTTTTCCACACAGAGTTCCGTCGCGAGAGGTGAGGACGACTAGCGAGAAGAAGGGAAAAAAACGTTTGCTTTTCCTCAAACACCGCAGGTCCTAAAAAGAGAGGAAAAGAGAGTTCTTCTCTCTATCCTGACAGGTCTCTGTGGCGCCTGCAACTGCCACTGGCAGGTTATGTGTAAACACGCCGCAAATCAGCCTTAGTGAAATCCATTTCTGGAGTTTTATCTATACAAAACGAACTGATTCGAATGGAGACCTTCCCTCACTATCTCCAGATCATCAAAGGCAGGCTGCGTGTGTGTTTTCCCGCAGTGAAAGCCATCCTCCGCGGGGGATGCGATCGGTGTCACTCCACTGTCCATGTCTGCCTCGTGTCACGGAGGTTGTCAGGAAACAGAAAGTTGGTCTATTTGTGTGCACGCCAGCTTATCCTCATTCTCTACCTCACCCACACACCGACAGAACAAACGAACGTGGGAAAAGACGAGAAAGAGAAGCATTTGAAAGAGAGAAAGAGAGAGGTGTTAATGGGGAAGGCCATCTTGTTTGTTTTTGAATCCAGTCCTGTTCCTCCGCCTTAACAGTCACCCCTCCCTCCCATTCGTCCTCATTCATATTTCAGAACAGAGATTGGAGGACGTGTCACTAAACATTGGCTTTTTAGTCCTCATATGTGAGCACTCAGGACAGCCACCGGGGAAGGAAGCAACACCAGAAGAAAACAACATCCAGAAACCTGTGCCGTCACCAAGCCGACAGTGGTGCGGTGACACGGGCACACAGATGCACACGCTGATGCACGCCGGGGGAAAGCGCGAATTTGTGCGTGATGGCGAACCTTTGAATCGTGAACCTCACCTCTTCCTGTCTCTCAACCCACGTGTCCCCCCTTTCTCTCTCTCTCTCTCTCTCTCTCTCTCTCTCTCTCTCTCTCTCTCTCTCACTCTCTCTCTCTCTCTCTCTCTCTCTCTCTCTCTCTCTCTCTGTCTGGTTCACTCTTTGACAACTCATTTCTTCACTCATCTCCCCTGCCGTCCCGCACGACTCTCTCCTCCCCCTCCTCCTACCCCTTACCCTCTCCCTGCCTCCTCTCTCCCCCGTCCCGGCCTCCCTCCCTTCACCCTATTATGAGGCGGCCTTGGGGGCCAACAATAGCGAGGCATCATCTATATTTTAGAAGCAGTGAGAAGAGAGGACCAGCAGTGCGGAGCCGAGGAGGGGAACACTCAGCCTCCGAGATGTAGTGGAGCTGCCTCCTGTGTGACCCAAATTCTTTTCATAGCAATGGAAGAGTGCGTTCTCTCTCTGTCTCTCTGTCTGTCTGTCTCTCTGTCTGTCTGTCTCTCTCTCTCTCTCTCTCTCTCTCTCTCTCTCTTTCCCTCCCTCCCTCTCTCTCTCTCTCTCTCTCTCTCTCTCTCTCTCTCTCTCTCTCTCTCTCTCTCTCTCTCTCTCCCTCTCTCTCTCTCTCTCTCTCTCTCTCTCTCTCTCTCTCTCTCTCTCTCTCTCGTTCAGACCTTCAACCACCTCTCTGTCTCTCTGAGTGCAGTTTATGAGGATGCTCTCTACAAAATTGATGCGTGTGAGCTCTCCAGTCCCTCAGCAGAAGGGTTCTGGAAGCTTCCGTGACTTTGGTGTAGACAACACAGCATTTATCTGTGGTTTAGCTTGCCGGCTGCTTTCATTCTTTTGGCAACAGGGATATTATCTATACACCCACCCACCCACCCACATTCACACCCAACCACCCACACACGCTCCCACAGACACAAGCACAAAAGCAATTACAGTATGGTCACCCTGGCTCAATAGCACAAAAAACATAAGCTAAAGATGATTCTCTTCTGTAGCCAAAAAGTGGGATTGAAATGTACGAATACAAATTCCACGGAAAGGAAAAACAGGAGGAATTTCAAATTCACGGACGGAGTTTCAGTCGACCTCAAGCCACCGAGGGAATCCCAGTTGGGTGGGTCGTGCTGTGGTGTTGCTCAGCAGAGCAGACTGGAGAAGCCTTCTCTCTCCCTGGGGATCATCTGTCTGGCATGGCCTCGTTACAGGGACGAGAAGACCCTTCTCATATCTCCAGCCTTGACAATAAACACACACGCACACGCATGCACGCCCACATTCCCTGGGGTCAGTGAGGTGGAGAGGAGGAGGAGAGGAAAGTCCTAGTGTCAGTAGCCAGACAGTAATGAAGATAGCCAGTGAATGATAACACACTGAGACTCAACACAGGCACTCTCATTTGTTCCCATTGACTGCGTGGATTACAATATGACATCCAACCATCGCTGGGGTGCTTCGACTGATTAAAGTGGAATGCTAAGTGATTGTCTAGGATGTGAAACATGTGTGGAAATTAGCCCTTCCTACAGACAATACCAGTACTTGAAGAGTGCCTTCTTACATGCATGGTACAAATAGCAGTTTGTGTGACTTAAATATTGAGCTTAACAATAGCACTGTTTTGTCAAAGCATATTAAATTCAGATGTTCTTTCATCTGCAGGAAAATGGAGAGAAGGCTATTATAGTTCCACTGTGTGTGTGTGTGTCTGTGTCTGCTGCGTGTTTGCGTATGTGTGTGCGTTTCTGTATGTGTGTGTGCATTGTTACTGTAGTCGACAGTTACTCTGTGAGACTAACTCATTCAGTGTTCCCTCCCTCCCTCGTTCTTGTGTGACTTTCACGTCTGTCCTGCGGGAAACTGGAGAACCAGGGAGGGAAGGAGGGAGAGAGGGAGGGAGAGAGGGAGAGAGGGAGGGAGAGAGGGAGAGAAAGAGAGAGGGAGCGTGGGAGGGAGGTAGGTGACCCCAGATTGGGAGGTGGCAGTGTGCCAGGAAAGTGTTCTAGTGTTCTTCATAAAAGCTCTGGCTGAACAGGAAGAAGCAGGCAGGCAGGCAGGCAGGCAGGCAGCCAGCCAACCAGGCAGCCAGCCAGGCAGGCAGGCATGGAAACAGGGAGAACACTAGGCAGCTAGGCAAAAAGGTAGTCAGCCAGTCAGTCAGCCAGTCAGCCAGACAGACAGAGAAGCAAGGGAAGAAGCAGGCAGACCGGCCGAAAGTCAGACAGTCAGACAGTCAGACAGTCAGACAGTCAGACAGACAGACAGACAGTCAGACAGTCAGACAGTCAGTCAGACAGTCAGACAGTCAGACAGAGCAGCAAGGAGAGAAGCAGGAGGGTAAGCAGAGAGGCGTTCAGTCTAAGAAGCGGAGACAGCCAGACAACTGTTAGGAATGGGGGATGGGCAGGAGAGAGAGAGAGAGAGAGAGAGAGTGGTGAGAAAGGGAGGGAGAGACTGGGGGAGGGGATGGAGGAAGTATATTTGTCATCCTCTCTGTGAAGCAGAGACTGGTGTGTCTGGTTTCCCAGGAGAATGTCACACTCCCTCGCTCTCCTTCTCTCTCCATTGTAATGGTATTCACTTATAATGATACATTACAGGCAAGAAAGCGACACGCTTTGAATCCATCATTAACAGGTTCCACAGTGCAATGTGGCATCTCAAAGTGCGACATTGTTAGCACACTGTTAGCAATATGTTTCCTGTGACCTCAGAACGTAACCAACATACTGCAAGGCTGCGTGTCTCCATAAAGGGTTTGCATTTCGTAGTGTTTGTCTGTTGTGTAACGGGAGGAGATGAGAGAACATGACTATTGGCTTCTCGGGGACAGGAATGCCCTCGACGCTAATTGTTTTAGACAGCAGCTCCCGTAGAACATCTCATAATGCTAGCCTTGAGACCGCTACACTCAGGACAGATGGCTGAAAGACTTGTGGCAAATTGAGCTATCAATGCATTTGCTGTATTTGCGCGCGCACGCGTGTGTGTGTTTCTAAGAGCTTGTAGTCTTTCTGACTCATCCTTCTTCATGGGCACTAATGGTCCATAAGGATGCGTAGCTTCAGCCCACACAGGGTGTGGGTGGACTCGTAATGCTGGAGCCAGAACCAGAATCACTGCTCTACCAGTCTGCAGTCTATATCACTGCTCTATCCAGAACAGTCTGCAGTCTATATCACTGCTCTACCAGTCTGCAGTCTATATCACTGCTCTATTCGGAACAGTCTGCAGTCTAAATCACTGCTCTACACAGGCCTGCAGTCTATATCACTGCTCTATCCAGAACAGTCTGCAGTCTAAATCACTGCTCTACCAGTCTGCAGTCTATATCACTGCTCTACACAGTCCTGCAGCCTATATCACTGCTCTATCCAGAACAGTCTGCAGTCTAAATCACTGCTCTACACAGTCCTGCAGTCTATATCACTGCTCTATCCAGAACAGTCTGCAGTCTATATCAATGATCTATACAAAACAGTCTGCAGTCTATATCACTGATCTAAACAGCCCTTGTAGACAGCTTAGTCCGAAGGTCCTCTACACAGCAGACTGCATCTGCAAAAACTCCTCGCATTCAAGGTTGTGTGTGTAGGCGTGTGTGTGTGTGTGTCTGTGCGTGTGTCTGGCAGGGCGCAGGGTGATACTAGGAGGATATGCAGGTATAATCTGACTGCCTGGATACAGCTTAGCCAATAAAACACAACTTGGTTCCCTTAGCAACAGTCGGACTGAGCTGAGGCAAGCAGACAATTCTTTTCAAATATGGCAGAACAATAATGTTCACAATAGCTGGACGTTTTTCAAGTTTTAGTCCTGGTACTAAACCAACAGAATGAGACTGTGATGAAAATGGACTCCTGTCCTTTAGTTAGGTCAAAGAGATCCTCAAATATAATGTGATTACTATCGGGTGAAAGTGCCTCGCAACTGGACCATATTTATTAGGGATTGTTGACAGAAGGCTTAGTACTTATCAAAACAACGAAGCCAGATTCAATCACATGTCGTAAAACTCAGCAGACAGCTACTGATTTCAGGGTGAGTTGATGGGTGTATGGATTGGTGGGTGAATGGATTGGTGGGTGAATGGTTGAAGAAATCAATCATTGTTAAGGCGCACGTCGCGTGTGGTCATTCTGGGTGTGCGTGTGATGAGGGCTGGACTATGTTGACATGCTGTACGCAGGAGGGCAGATAGGCTTTACTGGAAAGAGATGTGTTCAAATGGCTGGGATTCCCCAAGCTTGCTGCACTACAACCATACCTCACAGCTCGTTTGGAGGACGAAGGGTGCATACGAACATACACACAAACACACACACACACATACAAGTCAGTGTACCTTCTAGTGAAAGCTGATATGATTCCAGTCCCTTTCACTCGTTGCTCAAGTGCGCCTACTTCCCCTCCCCCACCCTCTCTGCTCACCCTCACCCCTCCCCCTCGAAGGGGGAAAGCTGTTGCAGTGAGCCCAGCCCCAGCCCTCTGCTCTGCTCTGCTACAACAGAGGAACCCTTTCACCTACATTCAGGGGAGGGCTGTGACCGCCTGCATACCGTTCTGCTTCTCTATCTGTCTGCCGTGCGCGTCTATTTCCATGCCTGTCTGCCTGCCTGTCTGTCTGTCTGCCCGCCTGCCTGCCTACCTGTCTGTCTGCCTGTCTGTCTGTCTGTCTGTCTGTCTGCCTGTCTGTTTGTCTGTTTGTCTGTTTGTCTGTCTGCATGTCTGTCTGTTTGTCTGTCTGTCTGTCTGTCTGTCTGTCTTCCTGTCTTGTCATGCAGAATGCAGCACTGCACCACAAGACAACAGTGCACCCTACAGTGGAAACTGATCAGCCATCTGCGTCCAAGGACACTCTTACACACTGTCGCTCTCACACATACAGGCAAGCACCCACACACGGATGTACACACACGCACGTACACACCGACACACGCACGTACACACACACGCACGTACACACCCACACACACACTTACACAAACGCACGTACACACCCACACGTGCAAATACACACACACACACAGACACACACACTCACACATATACAGTAAGAGAAGAAGGACAAGGGGTGTGTTCTTCATGCACGATGCTAGTCTACCACATGAAACGTGTATGGCAATGTGCTTTATTGTTTTTGGCGAGAACAAATATTTCCCCTACTCGGTTACCATGGTGAACAAATGAAATATTTATCAGAAAACAAGTGGAGACAAAACTGGTGTGGCCTGTGTGTTTTGATCAGTCTCTCAGAGACTCCTGCTTTCTGGGTGGAACGGTTTCAAAGCTGTCTTCAAGCAGGAGGACTGGATCCTATACCCCTGACCTCTTACTTCAGAGCTCTTTTTGAAACCCCAAAATAATAATCAAAAAGAACATTTGAATTCTGAGATTCAGCCACTAATTATGAACCCCAAACCTGACACTAGACAGTTAGCCAGCTAGTGCTTCCTCAGAGCGGCACTGTTAAACATGGTAATTGTCAAACCACAAACGCCCTCTGACAACAAGACACCTGCCACTCACACTGAGAGACCCCCTCGCAACCCCCCCCCCCCCCCCACCGCCCACGCCACGTACCCTCTCTCTCTCCCCTCCCCCTCTCTCCCTCCCTCTCTCCCCCTCCCTCCTCCCCTGGTTTCCCCTCCCCCACCCTCTTCCTCCATGCTCCTCACGACACCTCTTATCAGCATCGGTTGGTCCTATTCCTGGAGACGCTCTCTCCTCCGAACCCCGGCCAAACACAACCACTCTCTCTTCTCACGCCGGGCGTCTCCTCGTATTTGGAGGATGTGGATTCATTTATTATTTTATTTTTTTCTTCGAATGCTAAATATTCCATCACACGTGGTGTGAAAAGTCTGTGTTATTTAGGTGTTATACTAATGATGATATACTATCCTTTGCTCATTCATTTCCAGTAGAATAATGTGTGTATGTGTCTGCTTCCAACTAAATATATATATACGTGTATGATATGAACACATAAATAAATAATAAAAGCCTTGCCAGAAACAAATCACCGTTTACAGTCAAATGTGTTAATTACTGCGAGGAAACTGTGTGTTATTTATGAATGTGAGGTCTTTTTTTCTCACTGTCTAGGAGACAACTAAGTGTATAACTTCAGTAGCTTGATAAATTATTTCTGTAACTCCGGAATAAGTCAGTGTGCTCTGGCCTCATGCAGTATTGCTTCTGGGAACAGAGAAAGCCCAACATTAGATTGACAAAAAGATAAGAATCCAACACTTGGGTGTGTGCGTGTTTTAATCTGTGTGTGTGTGTGTATAGACCATCAATCTATACTGTGTATGGAAGCTCTGGTACGTTTGTGTGTGTACAATTCAGGGCACATGCATGTATGCATATATGTTTGTGCATGTGCATGTGCTTGGGCACGTGTGTGTGTGCGTTTGTCGGTTTGCTGACTAACAGACACAGGACAGTGGCCATGTGAGGGTTGAAGGGGGGCAGAGAGAGAGTGAGATGGAGTGGGTCCTGTCTGGAGGGGGGGGGGTGATGATAACGGCTGCTTGATGACTGTGGGGGCTGGAGGCTGGCATGGGTCATCTTAGGTCACTGCGTTTAACAGGACAACACGACCCACGGTAACACTGTAGACAGACCAGCACCGTGGACAGACAGACAGGCAGACAGGCAGGCAGGCAGGCAGGCAGACAAGCCGGCAGATGGACAGACAGGCAGACAGAAAGACAGACAGACAGGCCGGCAGATGGACAGACAGGCAGACAGGCAGACAGACAGACAGACAGACAGGCCGGCAGATGGACAGACAGGCAGACAGGCCAGCAGATGGACGGACAGGCAGACAGACAGGCAGATGGACAGACAGGCAGACAGGCAGAACGGCCAGCAGATGGACGGACAGGCAGACAGACAGACAGGCAGATGGACAGACAGGCAGACAGACAGACAGACAGGCCAGCAGATGGACAGGGAAGACTGCCACTATCACTGGAACAGTTGTTTGTGTGAACATGTGCATGTCATGATGTGCATGTCCCTCCTCGCTCGCGTGCACATGCACCCGTGTCTGTGTTGAAGTGCACGTGATATGACTTATAGCTTGCGGGTGCATGCACGTGTGCGTCAACACCTTTGTGTGTTTGTGTGTGAGAGTGAGTGTGTGTGTGAGAGAGAGAGTGAGTGTGTGTGTGAGAGAGAGAGTGAGTGTGTGTGTGAGAGAGAGAGTGTGTGTGTGTGTGAGAGAGAGAGTGTGTGTGTGACCTTGGAGATGAGGTCAGACCCTCCTCTGGCAGCATGTGCAGAGGAGAACGACAGGAGATCAATACTCTGAGAAGAAAGGTTCAATATCACCAGCACAACCCCAGGATGCCACAGAGAGAGAGAGACAGAGAGACAGAGAGACAGAGAGACAGAGAGACAGAGAGAGAGAGAGAGAGAGAGAGAGAGAGAGAGAGAGAGAGAGAGAGAGAGAGAGGGTGTGTAAGACAGTGTGTAATTTAAGCAGTTAATCACAATCTACACAGAGCTTGATGATGGTGAGAAACTAAGGACATAGAGAGAGAGAGAGAGAGAGAGAGAGAGAGACAGAGAGAGAGAGAGAGAGAGAGAGACAGAGAGAGAGAGAGAGAGAGACAGAGAGAGGACGCACTCTCTTCCATTGCTATGAGACAGCAACCAGCTACACTACAACCTAGAGGGTAGAGGAGAGGAGGGGAGATGGAGGAAATGAAAGGAAAGGAGAAGATGGAGGAGAGGAGAGTCTGTGAACATAAAACCCTTCCAGATAAAAATGTGAAAAGAAGACAATTTGATAGAGAACTGATATTCATACAGTTAAACCTCATACATCATTCATGCATCTATCCCAGGTGGTGCAGGTACAGAGTACAGCTGAGGAGAGGAGAATAGAGCTTGGCAGAGCAGAGGAGAGCCTGGTAGAGGAGAGGAGAGCTTGGTAGAGCAGAGACGAGAGCTTGGTAGAGCAGAGGACAGCTTGGTAGAGCAGAGAGCAGAGAAGAGCCTGGTAGAGGACAGCTTGGTAGAGGAGAGGAGAGCTTGGTAGAGGAGAGCAGAGAGGAGAGCTTGGCAGAGCAGAGAGGAGAGCTTGGTAGAGGAGAGAGGACAGCTTGGTAGAGCAGAGGAGAGCTTGGTAGAGGAGAGGAGAGCTTGACAGAGCAGAGTTTGAGCAGTACCATGTGCTCAGCAGGGTCTATTTCTGGAAGCAGCGGTCACCTCAGGAGCGCTGCAGATAACCCCGAATATTTATGGCCCATAATATCCCATTAGAATACGACTGACTGCTCTCATCTTTAGTTCTCTTTCTCTCTCTCACCTCACGCTCTCCCTCTCCTCAGCAGGCTGTGTGCAACAGTCTGAACAACTGAGTGGATTGAAAACTGTGTTTGATGTTGCCGCCACACTGGTGAAACTGCAGACGACGGTGCTGGACTAGAAGCTGTGTGATACAACACTGAGCTATGCTATGCGCACTCCTGAAAACGACGACCATCTGTGAATGTGTTCGTTGAAATAACAACCTTTAGGGAGCTTATAGGGAAGTTATTTTCTGGCAGTACACCCACAGCCACACACACACACACACACACACACACACACACACACACACACACACACACACCCACACACACACACACACACACACACACACACACACTCAGCCACATACACAGACACTCAGCCACATACACACACACAGACACTCAGCCACATACACACACTTAGACAGATAAAACATGCACACACAAATACTAAGAGACACGTGCACACACTCGGACAGACAAACATGGACACACACACATGTTCTGACAGACACACACACACACCGAAGTGGGGCCAGTCAGGGACGATGTTTCCACCACTCACTCACAATGTTCAGGTTCAGTGAGCAGGCGGGTGAGAGCTGCCATCAGACATGAGAACAACACTAGTGACTGTCCTCCCTGACTGAACCACACAAACCCAGGGACAGACCAGGGAGAGACAAGGGAGAGACCGGGGAGAGACCAGAGAGAGACCAGGGAGGGACCAGGGACAGACCAGGGAGGGACCAGGGAGGGACCAGGGACAGACCAGGGAGGGACCAGGAAGAGACCAGGGACAGACCGGGGAGAGACCAGAGAGAGACCAGGGAGAGACCAGAGAGAGACCAGGGACAGACCAGGGACAGACCAGGGAGAGACCAGGGACAGACCAGAGAGAGAGACCAGGGAGAGACCAGAGAGAGAGACCAGGGAGAGACCAGGGAGAGACCAGGGAGAGACTGGGGAGATACACGCAGCGTTGGCAACACTGCTTCTGCCACTGTCTTTTCCTCTCCTCTCGTCTCCTACATTTTCACCAGTCTGACAGACACATGCGTACACCCCCACAGGCACACACGCATCCATAGAGAAAAAAAAAAACAACCTTACTCTTACCTAACATTACCCTCTCCCGTTGCCGTGGATACCGTACTGCATGGTAACACTGCGTCGGCTGCTGACCCTACTACGCCTGTTGTGCTGCATCATCCCACTCGCGCCCAGAGTTTGTTTATCAAGCTACCTTGGAGGTAAACAAAGGATTAGTCCAACCCTGCTTCCCCCAAGCAGGGTGGGGATGTGTTTGTGTGTCGTGGCGGGCTGGTTCGGGGCTCTGGGTAGAGGCCAGGCAGATCAACTGGGTTTCACCCTTTTTCCACCACACTGTTTGTTTACCATTTCCTTATTTGACGCTTTTATCGTCATTCCCCAGTCAAAACCCACACCCTCCACTTTAGAAATCGACGCTGCGAATGTATGGAAACATCCGGAAATGCCGACGGTTCCACAAGGAACAGCAAACCGGTGAGAATGTCGGAGAATCTGGAGAAGAATGCGGGCCCTGTCAAGTGTGCTGGGGGCCAGCGCCGCGCGGGGACGTCTGAGCCCTCAGGGAGCGGGGAAGGCTGAGGTACTGGATGATTAAAGGATGAGGACGGCATGACGGGAGGAGGGGAGAGAGGAGCAGAGACGGAGGCGGCTGCTCGTGACAACTTGAATTCACAACTCCACAGCCACACGGATGACCTCAACTACCCTGTTTGTGTGTTTGTGTGTTTGTGCGTTTCTCTCTTTTTATGTGTGTGTGTGCGTGCGTGTGTGTGTGTGTGCGTGCGTGTGTGTGTGTGCGTGCGTGCGTTCCCTTTTGTTTTTGCATGTGTGCGTGTGCGCGCTGACGTGATGCGTGTTGACAGATCCAGGCCATACTGGAGCGATCATGAAAGAGAGTCGAGGTCTATTGATCCTACTGTTTCTGCAGGGCCTCTCGTCTTTTCACATTTAACAGACCCCTGGTAATAATGCATGGTGTGTGTGTGTGTGTGTGTGTCCATGCAGTGAAGCTGGAGAACGCCCTGGTGAGAGTGGATGGGTTCACGGGGCCCCTCCATGGTGAGCATGGTGAGAGTATTCTTCTGACAGATGAGGCAACGCGAGGACATTTCCCCTCACTCAGATCAGCCCAGCTTGTGCAGGCCCGTCTACTGAACGCCTGGAGCTGGAGACGAGCCAGAGAGGGTTGGGACGAGGTTTCGTGGGATGCCGTTTGTTCCATCCCTCTCTCCTTCCTCCCACCCTCTCTCCTTCCTCCCATCCCTCTCTCCCTCCTCCCATCCCTCTCTTCCTCCTCCAACCCCTCTCTCCCTCCTCCCACCCCTCTCTCCCTCCTCCCACCCCTCTCTCCCTCCTCCCACCCCTCTCTCCCTCCCACCCCTCTCTCCCTCCTCCCATCCCTCTCTCCCTCCTCCCACCCCTCTCTCCCTCCTCCCATCCCTCTCTCCTTCCTCCCATCCCTCTCTCCCTCCTCCCATCCCTCTCTCCTTCCTCCCATCCCTCTCTCCCTCCTCCCACCCCTCTCTCCTTCCTCCCATCCCTCTCTCCTTCCTCCCATCCCTCTCTCCTTCCTCCCACCCCTCTCTCCCTACTCCCACCCCTCTCTCCCTACTCCCACCCCTCTCTCCCTCCTCCCACCCCTCTCTCCCTCCTCCCACCCCTCTCTCCCTCCCACCCCTCTCTCCCTCCTCCCACCCCTCTCTCCTTCCTCCCACCCCTCCCTCCTTCCTCCCACCCCTCTCTCCCTCCTCCCACCCCTCTCTCCCTCCTCCCACCCCTCTCTCCCTCCTCACAGCAGGGTGTCTGTGTCGTGTCTTGCCTCCGTGTTGCTGTGTCCTTACATAACGTGTTCTGTTCAGCAGCAATGTCAGCTAAATATAGGCTCCTCTACTTTCCCCTGGGATGACTGGCTGCTTGAATCTCTTACATTCTCCTGCCTTGCTGTGTGTCTGCCTCCACACTCTCCTGCCTCTCTGCCTTGCTGTGTGTCTGCCTCCACACTCTCCTGCCTCTCTGCCTTGCTGTGTGTCTGCCTCCACACTCTCCTGCCTCTCTGCCTTGCTGTGTGTCTGCCTCCACACTCTCCTGCCTCTCTGCCTTGCTGTGTGTCTGCCTCCACACTCTCCTGCCTCTCTGCCTTGCTGTGTGTCTGCCTCCACACTCTCCTGCTCTCTGCCTTGCTGTGTGTCTGCCTCCACACTCTCCTGCCGCTCTACCTCTCAGTGTCCCTTTTCTCTCTGTCTCTCTGTCTCTCTGCCTCTTTGAATCCCTGCCTCTTTGAATCCCTGCCTCCTTGCCGTTCTGCCTTTCGGCCTCACTGTGTTCCTGCCTCTTTGTCTCTCTGCTTCCAAGCTCTCTGCCTTTCTGCCTCCCTGAATCAGAAAATAAATTATTGAGATATGTATGTTTTCTGATCTGAGGAGGTGTAGAATACTGTAACAGCAGAGAAAATGACCCAGTTCAACAGAGGGATTCGATTCAATTCAATTCCATCTGATTCGATTTGATTCTGATCTGCATTGAGGAATCAATTCTTGTGTTACATCCCAACCAATTCACTCAGCTGGAGCAGGTGGAGCACTCTGTTGATGCTCTCTCTCTCTCTCTCTCTCTCTCTCTCTCTCTCTCTCTCTCTCTCTCTCTCTCTCTCTCTTCTCTCTCTCTCTCTCTCTCTTCTCTCTCTCTCTCTCTCACTCTCTCTGTTTCTCAGTCTTTATTTCTCCCCCCTCTCTCCCCTGAGGGTGTGAGCAGACTTGGTGGGGTGACCTTCAGAGGGAACCAAGGAAGGGATTTCAGAGGAGAACATAAAAGAGAGGGGAGGACGGGGGGGGACGGGGGACGGAAGGTATCCCTCACAAGAAAGATTTTTTCTTTTCTTCCCGGTGAGTGAAACAGAAGTCGCCGAGGCCAACCCGTCATGCTGAAGTTCACGTGAAGTTGATCTGGGCGAAGCTCGCGGTGCCAGGTGGGAGTTCAGAGAGATGGTATTGCAAACAAGACTCCCACAGCTCAGGTGGAGCCGAGCGCCTGGCGGGTTCACTGACGCCTCAATCACGGCTCTCAGCGTGCATTAATAGCGTAATGGCGCTGTCAATCATTTCATTTGATCAGACGGCCAACAATGGTGGATTTATTTCCATATCATTCGCAGCCCTCGTTTCTGCACATAGCCCACATTTCTCCCCGGCGTTAGTGCCTGGGCCAACTGCTGCCTGGTGCCGTGCTGAACACTGATGAGCTGGAGGCTATTTAAAGCCTTTCTCCACAGCGCAGGAGAGAGAGAGAGTGAGTGAGAGAGAGAGCGAGCGAGAGAGCGAGAGAGAGAGAGCAGGCGTGAAAGTGAGAGCGAGAGAGAAAAAGAAAGAGAGGGAGAAAGAGCCAGATAGCCAGAGCGATAGAGCGAGTGAGAAAGAAACAGAAGGGAAGAGTGAAACGGAGAGAGAATCAAATAGAGACAGAGACCGGGAGAGAGAGAGAGAGAGAAGAGAGAGAGAGAGAGAGAGAGAGCAGTCTGGAGGGATGGGGGGAGAGCAGAGGCTAGCTATTCGGATGGCTTCCTCATTAACAAGCATTTGAAATATTCATCAGTCGAGATGGATGCTGGCAGAGATCTGTGCGAGCAGGCCAGGGTGCTGGGTGTGTGTGGGGAGGACTGACAGAATGGACTATCAGCAGGGCCACAATCCACTGATGGGAGACCAGAGTCCAAGAGTTCCACTGGGTTTGATTGGTGCAATGTAACAAGTCCAACAGTCTGACAAGACCCAGCCCCTCAGAAGCACCCTGAGCCCAATCAGCCGAGCACAGCTTCGCCTGGCTCCTCCTACAGTCATTGTGATAATGTTCTACTTTCATGCGACCGGTTTGCTGCTTTGTGTCAATTTGCACACCCTTGACTGTCCATTAGGCTGCTGCAGCTAGCGATGTCAATCCTCTGAAGGGCGTGGCGTGTGTGTATTTGGATGTGTGTTGGCTTGTGTATTGTATCTGTATGTTTAGGAGTGGGGGCGGAGTGTGTGTTTGTGAATGGATGATGGCCTGTGTGTGTGTGTGTGTGGCTTACACTGCAGCAGCTCAGGTGGCATGGTCTTCTTCTGAAGGTTACGGGTTCAACTCCATCTCCTGACTACAATATAGGTTACCATGGGATTACCAGCGCTTTCGTTTCGATTGTGATGTGAATAACTCAGCTGTGTAGCTATGAAGTAATCCTCCAATAGCATCTTAGCCATGCGCCCAAGGGTAATATTATTCTTATCACTCCACATTAATCATAACAGCATGATTACATAAAGCACTATTAGGTGGATGTCATTACAACAGTGCCGTTTGAAAGCACACGACTTATATGACCTGTTTGTAATTGAGAAAAAAAAAAGATATGGTCTGTTCAGGTATATTTAAGTAAAGCAGAACTAAACGAATATGCAGGCTGGGTTCTGTGAAGCATGAGGACACGCTCTGTGTTTGTTATGGGTGTTTACACATCTGTTGATGTGCTTTTTTTAGGTTTCCTTTCGGCATCCTCCCGGTCATGGTAACCTGCAGCCTTAGTTACAGGCAGCACCAAGACAAAGGCAGAGAGGTTTCTGGGTATTTATGGCGTAAACAAGTGATGACTGAAGGGCAGGTGACACACAGGCACAAAGCGTTCTGGGGTGGTTTTAGCAGATGACTTTTAGTCGTAATGGAACACGCGCGAACACACTTTTCGACAGACCGTCCAAACAAGCGCACACACTTGTGACTTTTATATAATGGAATAAATTAGGTTTCGAAATCAATGTTCCTGGTTACCAATGTTCCGGATGTTTCGGGTGCTGGGAGTGAAGCTGTTTTTTGTTTGGAGTGAGCCGGTTTAGAAGGGCAGAAGTGGTTCTGTTTTGACGGTGTATCAGATGGTATTACGCGGGCCCTTCATGGTAAAATGTCACGAATGGTCGGAGCATTCAGGTCACCGCACCAGGGTGCTGTGTCACAGATCCCAGCTGGTGTGTGTGTGTCTGTGAATGTGTGTGTATGTGTGTGAGGACGGACGGATCTCAAGTCTTTCCTATATCTCCAGGTGTCCCGTCGATTAATAATTCATTAGATTCTTCTTCACCTTCAACACAGTAAGTACCTTTGGACATTACCCTTCAAACTTTCCTTTTACCCCTGGCTCAGAGGAGTGGAACTCTCCTCATAACAGGGATCATTATAAAATAGTTTTTTTTTTTTTTTTTTTGGGGGGTGGGGGGGGGGGCTGGGGGGGGGGGTTATGATTCCTCATCCATCATGAGGGATACTAGATATTCCATGCAGTCTGATTTTCTGGAGGAACAGTTCTCTTCGCCGAGAGGAAGAACTGAGTCACTCTGGAAACAGTCTCGCTTTTCCATCCTCCTCAATACAGCATGTTAGGCAACAGTTCAGTAGTAACTAGGTCACTCCCAGCCCCTCCTTACACAACCCCTGAAAATCCAAGATCAAACCTCAGGCTTTGGCCTCTCTCCTCCACCGACCTACGTCCAAAACTATTCACAGATACTGCCAATTAGTTTCAGGTGCATTTGATTTAGGGTAATCCGGAGGGGTGAAACCCATCCAGTTTCTCCCTTCGCTGCACAGTTGTGAGTCGAATCAAACACACCCCTCAAAACAGAGAGGAAGTCTTCCATTGCAGTTCCATGAGGTGTGACCCTGGTTGGCCTCGGCCCTGTCTGAGCGGTCTGAATGGAGGAGACAGACGTATGGGTGAACATCGAAGAAAGGAGGCACTCGATCCGAAATGACTCGACACTGTGTGTTTGTGTTGTGTTAAAGGGGAAGGAACAGCAACAATGCTGTTATCCAGTGGGTGCCACATCTCACAGCACATATAACACACACTGCATTGTTTTGTGCTTTCTCTTAACCTTGCTACGTCTGTGGTCTGTTTGAAATCTTTCATCTTTAACCAACGAATTGGAGAATAAAGGGTTTGGGCTGAAGATCTTGGTTATTCTATTTCTGATCACATGGACTTGTAAGTGTGGCAGTGGAGTTTATCCTCTTGTCTCCGCGGTGACAGCCTGGATTCTAAAGCCCGATATGGCTGCAACCCATTGGTGGAAGGAGGGAGTTCTCTGCACCATTCCCATGGCAACCGCTCCCATGGTTTCTGGGAAAGGGCGGCATGGTTTCTTGTTTCATTGCAGAGTGTCAGACTGCCCCTCCTCCATCGTCCATCCTCCCTCCCTCCCTCCCTCTCTCCCTCTCTCTCTCCTCCCTCCCTCTTTCCCTCTCTCCTCTCTCCCTCTCTCCCTCTCTCCCTCCTCCCTCCCTCCCTCCCTCCCTCCCTCCCTCCCTCCCTCCTCCCTCCCTCTCTCCCTCCCTCCCTCCCTCCCTCCCTCCCTCCCTCTCCCTCCCTCCCTCCCTCCCTCCTCTCTCTCTCTCTCTCTCTCTCTCTCTCTCTTCTCTCTCTCTCTCTATGTCTCTCACCCTGCTCTGTCTCTTATTTTCTTTCCCTCCCTTCCCCCTTTCTATCTCTTTCTTCTGCCTCACATTCACTTCACAGATTGATCCTGCAGCAGCAGTAAAAAAAAAAACAGAAAAGAAGACATGTTCCAACCATTCATGGATGACATCAATGTTTTTTTGAATCAGTCAATTAATGGTCGTAACCATGGGATCATGAAACAGACAAGATTCCACACATTGTTGATGCTCCTGGATGATAAACATACACAGGTTCGGGTGCGACAAAGCAGACCGCATTAGCGGTGGAAGACAATTATGTAAAATATTAAGATCAATATCTTGTTGAAATGAACCGTGCCTCATCTTGGTGTATGAATCCATACAGACATGCACCACAATCATAGAAACCCCAGAAGCTAAAGCTAAAACCCCTCTTGCCAGTTCAGTATGTAGGTCACTTGTTTGAGGAGAGGGAGAGACAAGGGAGGGACTGTCTATTTGTTGTAACTGGCTGCAGAGATGCACGGAGCCTTTCTCTGTTCTTCACAAGCGGCTGTCAGAAGGTCAAACACCTTGGAAATGACAAAACCATCAATCACCGAGAAGCTTTCACCAGTCACCATCATGTCATTAGAATCCTTAGCGACATTACCATCATCGTTTTAACAACTGACATGGTATGCTGATTAAAATGTCAACCAAGAGATCAATTGGCTGACTTTGCCATCTCCAAGCTACACTGAAGCCTGTGAGCATCTCCTGACGGTTTGCAGCGTTGTTCCTTGAGGCTATATCAGAGTGTGGGATCATGCGTGTTCATGCAACGCTCGGTCTCCATGTCTGCGTCCTGGCTATTTATAGCTCTCCGTCTCACAGTTTTCGCCATCCGGAGGCTTGGCTGTGGTTACGTTTGGTGTTGGTGTTGTTGTGGTCATTGCTGTTGATTTTGTCAGTGGCGCGGAGCTCCAGAGCTAAACCCACACAGCTGTGTAGGTCTTGTGGCCGCTGCTACCTCAAGCTAGGCATTTGAGCGTTGGACGACCCCCGCATGTTTCCAGTGTCACTCCTCCTCACAGACTCGCGGCCGCAGGAACGGTCCACTGCTGGACGGGAGCTCCTGCCGATCGCGTCTATGCAAGTCTTTGTTTACGCGAACAGAGGAAGGAGGAAGTGAGAAGTGCACACTTGGACATGAGGACGTTTTGAGCGCGGGGGAGAGCCCGAGCACGTGGTCTTACACCACTGACCCACATTCCCGCCCCTCACACACACACACACACACACACTCCTACCCCCCCCCCCCCCCCCGTGTGTGTGTGTGTGTGTATGAAGGGGCGCCCCCCACCCCAAGGCCCAATCCTTTCAAACTGAGCTCCTGTACCTCCCCCTCCCCCCAACTCAGACAACACACAATGGACTACACACCTGTTAGTGTCTGTGGGCTGGTATGTTTCACTGCACTGGACACTGTGGCACGCACTAAACCACCCTAATTCCCCAGCAACACGGGAAACACATTCAGCACGTCACCTTTCACCTTGATTTCGTTTGGGATCGTATTTGAGAATGCAAGCGCATCTTGAAGGCCCCTTCGCAGTCCCATTGCATTGCCCTTGTTACTACTGAAACTGGGGACACGTTTAACACTGAAGCTGTGGCTTTCAGAGAATAGAGAGACTAACCCAGGGGAACATTGTTTTTGAGCCAGAGAGCTGGAGGGGGATAAAAACAACTACGGTACATTTCACCTCGTGGAAGGAGTTCTTATGGAACAGTGCCCCCTAAAGGGCAGTTGGTGAAGTTGTTTTGATCTGGCTACATGAATCCGATCTTTGTTCTGTACAGAGTTGCGTTGCAACCAACCCAGATGAAAGTGTAGCAGGTGTTGTTTGACTCCACTACCGCCATCTGGTGGTGAAAATGATGCGATCCTGCCACCTATTGGTGGAAATTTGGTGTTGCATCCAGATTCAAAACAAACCTTGTTTACATTGGAAAAAGGAAAGGAGGTCAGTCAACCTTGTATCATTTAATCAGCATTCAGCGTACAGCTTGTGCAAATGTTGTCGGCTTATTAGAAAGACCTATTGAAGACTTGTCACTGCGCACCCATTGTCACCCAGGGCCTGCACTTTTCTCTTCCTCCACTTCCTGTTCTCTTCCTGTTCCCACCCAGGGCCTGCCCTCCTCCTTCCTCTCCTCCTCCTGTTCCCACCCATGGCCCGCCCTCCTCCTTCCTCTCCTCCTCCTGTTCTCTCCCAGACCCTGCCCTTCCTCTCTCTCTCTCTCTCTCTCTCTCTCTCTCCTCTCTCTCTCTCTCTCTCTCTCTCTCTCTCTCTCTCTCTCTCTCTGTGCCAGTCTGCCAGTCTGCCCCCTGCCATCCTGCCTCAGACCAAACACGACCTGCGGGTACCAGAGGGTCAGAGCATCATGCTGACAGGCAGAAGATCAGGGTGAGAACGATCATTATTGTTATTACTTTCTATTTTTCTTCCATCTACTTTTTCACCTGCTACTTTTCATGACTCTTAGAATTTTTTTTCTGTGATAAAACAAAACAAAACACAAGAGAATGAGAGGAGTCTGATTGGTCTTCAGGAGCCCCTGACTGGAGTTCAGAGGTCAGCAGATACTAGAACCCCAGTGTTAGCTGTCAGGATGCAGCGGACGCTCTGTATACGACCCCTTATGATCCGTCATGTGACCTGTTACCGTCTACCAGGAAGACACGAATAAGTCTGCTCCATCCCCATCTGCCTGTATGTCATGCTGGCTGGCTATCTGTCATCCTGTTTGTCTGTAGGTCTGTCAGTCTGTCAGTGTGTCTGCTTTGCTCGAGTCAGTATCTGATGGAAACGTTTCCTCCAGGGGCGGGCCCCCCTTTTCCCTGAGAATTTGCTAGCACTGTGATAAGAGTCAGGAGTAGAGACAGCTTATGTAAGATCCCAGTGGCAAACCAATAGATGGTGCCAGACAGCAGTCTGCAAACACGTCAAGTCCTCTTGCACTGTTCTCATGTACTGCCAAACACAAACACACACACACAAACTCTCACACGCACACATGCACACACACACACCCCCACACACACACACTCACCCACCCACACACAAACACTCACACAAACACACAAACGCACTCATCACCAACTAATTA
The DNA here is from genome assembly GCA_023658055.1 of Thaleichthys pacificus. Taxonomy (NCBI): domain Eukaryota; kingdom Metazoa; phylum Chordata; class Actinopteri; order Osmeriformes; family Osmeridae; genus Thaleichthys; species Thaleichthys pacificus. The sequence continues at coordinate 3,826,932 of CM042878.1, read as the reverse complement.
TATGCCCCCAAGCAGTCTAGTACATTGTGCCTGTCAGTCTGCCTCCAGCTAGTGGTATGTGAGACATGTTGAGCCCAGAGGCTTACAGCAGGAGTTAGCGTAGCCGTGTCTCTAATAGTTCACCTTAACTGGCTTAAACAACCAGGACTCGGCGAAAAGTTAAAACAACTGTTGACAGTCTTCTCTTCAAAGCTCAGGGCGAATGGGAATATCAATCAGCAAATCTGGGGCAGAAGTACAGGCACACTGAAGGTAGGACGCAAGGGTATGATGTTGCAGAATTCAATTGCTGCTAGAAGCCATTTCTGCATGGTTGGTGGATGGATAGGGATTATCTAGAACTTTCCATGACACTGCATGCCCATCGTTATTGTGCTTCATTAGGGTGAGTTGGACATACCAGTAATAGTGTGTGTGAGAGTTTTTTATGGTCAGAGATTTCTGTGCATAGTATAACCCAAGGTCATTCTAAACAAGGAAATTCTTAGGACATAGCGAGCAACAACTACATAGTAGGAATAAAAAAATAATCCAAAACACTTGCATCTAGCAATTATAGCGATAACAAATAACTCGCAAATAATCCTCTCCCTGGTCGTAGACGAGAGAGAGAGGCTGTTGTTTGACACCGTGTTCTCAAGAAGTCGACCTGCTCTCTCTAGGCACTCTCTGTGGTTGTTCTGTGTGACTGTGATGATTAATCAAAGGTAGACATCACAATCGGGGTCAACATCAAGACTAGACATCTGAATATCATTCTGCACCTCTGTAGTACTCTGGGGGTCCTCTGATGGCTTTAGAAGTCCCCTCTAGCAGGAACCAGACACAGGTCTTGGAGGTCTGTTTCTCCTCTAGTCACTCTCATCCCGTTGACCCCTGACCCCTGACCTCTGACCCCCCAGGTCCATTTAGTCAGTGACCTTCAGAGCAGACAGCCGTACCGCTGTTTGGTTTCTATTTCTAGTTCAGCGACTGACCTGTCTGACCTAGGCACCTGGCCCGGGTCATACCATTATCACCTGACCTGGGGGGTGTAAATGGATTGACCCATCAAATAAAACAGGAGAGCGGCGGCACCATTCTTTCCATTAACTATCTCTCTCCCTCTCTCTTTTTCGCTCTCTCTTTCTTTCCCTCTTTTCTCTTTCTCTCCTTTCCCTTCTAATCTACATCTCCCATTCTATCTTCCTTTCTTGTACTTTCGCTTTCACAATCTCCCCCTCTCTCTTTCCCAGTTCTCTCGCTCACACTTCTCTTCCTCTCCCTCTGTACGTTTGTTTCTCATCCCTTCACTCTCACAATCTCTCCTTCTCTTCCGTATCTCTTTCTCCCTGTGTATTAATGAATGGACAATGATAGATAACTATATAATCCCATGGTGCCTGGGACATGGGCCATGAGCAGCTTGTGTTGTGGGACATCACCAGTGTCACGTTACTGTCACCTGTAGTGGCACCTCTGCCTCAGTGACTTATGCAGGGCCGTTCGGTGACAGAAACCCAAGTCTCAAGACCCACACGTAGAGGGACCATTTACTGTGACGAATACAAACGCAGGTCTCAGCAGATTCCCTCGGTTTAAATAACGGATGAGCTCATCCAGCTACGTACAAGCAGAAGGCCCCCCCCCCCCCACCTGTCTTTACACCCTACGCTGTGGCGAGGAACATTCCAGAACATTCCAGAGCGTACGTAACACACAGAGCCCGTGAGGAACGCACAGACTTCAGCCTCTGTCCCTGAGGTAAAGAGGCTCGGCCAAGACCTCCCTCTCCGACCACGCCATCAGGTGTCCCTGTCAACAGCCGACTGTCGACAGCCTGCCACGAACGCCACCGTCGTCACCCAAATAAATGGTTCGCAAACAACCGATAACGGCTGCTGTTGACAGAATGTGCAAGTATGCGGTTGTGTCAGACTGTGCTCGACTACTATCCACTTGTGTATGTGTGTGTGTGGTGTGGTTGGTGTGTCAAATTGTCTGTGTATGTTAGAAAGTGTGTGTGTATGTAAGAGTGGTTGGGTGTGTGTTTGTCAGAATGCGTGTGTGTTTGTTTGGGTTGGAGGGTGAAGTCTATTCAGCCTGATTGCCCGTGCCCACCCTGTACGAGCCCCCTGGCAGCACCTGTGCTGTTGCCATGCCGCCTGACGTCCGGCACCTTCCGGGAAGGCCCTACAGGCTTTCAGCGTGTGGGTGGACAAGTGGCCCGGGAGAATGAGCCGTGGTGGGGGGCAGTCTGCTGGGTGGAACAGCTCCTTGGCTCTCTGTTTTTCTTTGTCTTTCTCTCTCTGTTTTCTTTCTTCTCTCTCTCTCTCTCTCTCTCTCTCTCTCTCTCTCTCTCTCTCTCTCGCTCTCTCTCTCTCTCTCTCTCTCTCTCTCTCTCTCTCTCCCTCTCCCTCTCCCTCTCTTGAGAAAAAGTGACACCGCTTGTTTAGCGACCTTTGTTTGTAATCTGTTTTGCAGCTGCCAACCCGCACAGGTCTAATAAGGGCTCAGTGCTGTAGTGGAGTCTTGGCTGGTGTTTGTTAGCGGCGCGCTAAGTGCTAGCTGGATGGAAAGCATTTGTATGTCGGGAACGTGTGTAAGACATGCGGGCTATGTGAGTGAGAAGAGAGAGACGTAGTCCTGTGGTCTGGAGAGAAGGACACAGACTGCCACTGACCTTTTTAAAATAGTCAAACAACGTTTCACCAATGAAACCTTGGAATATACCCCATGTCATATGATAGGGCCTTTCAGAGAGGCTGTTTGCTTATTTTTAGTAAGGGCAATTTGTTCACGTCAGGATACAAAAATCCTGTTTAGCCACCTGTCATTCATTCATTCACTCGCGCTCACTCTTTTATTAATTCCGTCATTCAGTCAATCATTCTTCCACCCGAAGGTCAGAGTGTACTGGTCATGGACTAAGTTATCAGTTATTTGGGATCTAAAGATAGCTGTTTGATATCTTCCACTTCCTGTCCGGTAAGTGAAGACACACTGGTGGAGTCCGATTCACCAGTTTGCTGCCCGGCACCCCAGAAACCTATGACGTTATTCTGACAGCTGTGGACGTAAGACTATTAAAACCCCAAACGCTCCAGCCCCTTCCGAGAGAAGCTTCTCGTCCAGAGATTCTTAACGTCTGAGCGCGAGACAGATAACATCCGGGTTAAACCCTCTGACCCTCCACAATCGAAGCCGGGCGATCCTTCTTCAACGTAGGCGACTGGGTGCTGCATTTCCTGACTCGTGGGATTGATCGCTATGTCCAGTTCAGACTCCCGACGTTCCGGCTTTGACTCTTGCGACCGCCGAGCGCGTCCGCAGCCCGTGGGAGATGACGAGGCGTTGACAGGGTCGTCCGGGAGACCGATGGCACTGTGTTGAGGAGAAACCTCGCTCGGAAGGTGAGGGGACCCGAGGCTCTGGGGCTGGAGATGGACCTGGGCCTGATATACAGCCGTCGTTGACGTGTCTTTGCCCCCCTTGGTTAGTCCTCTGTGTGTGTCTGTGGGAGCCTGTAAGTGGGTCTGAACTGGTCTGATTTACAGTGTGACGAGAGAGTTCTTGACTTGAGGTCGTGCCTGAGGAACACAGCGAGGTTAAACATTCACATGTCGGTGACCGGTGTCAGAGGTGACCTTCGACCTCCCTCTCTCTCTCTGCCTTTCTCACTCTTTACCCCTCTCCCTCTCCCCCTCTCCCTCTCTCCCTCCCTCTCCCTCTCTCTCCCTCCCTCTCTCTCTCTCTCTCTCTCTCTCTCTTCCTTTCTCTCTCTTCACACCTCTCCCTCTCTCTCCCTCTCCCTCTCCCTCTCCCTCTCTCTTTCCCTCTCCCTCTCTTTCACTCCCCCCCCCCCCTCTCCCTCTTTGTACACACAATCACACACACACTATTGACTAATGCCTGACCTGCGGTCCCTTAACAGGGCACATAAATCTAGCTGCCACACAGCCTTGGAAGGGTAATCCACCTGGCGATGGACAGCGGTAGTGTAATAGAAGCCATGCTGGACGAAGCTCCGCACTCCCTCAAGTCTCTCTACCACACACACACCCCAGAACCACAGCTCAGGTGAGATTCTTCCTGCTTGTGTTGAAAAGGAACTGAACGCAGTCTTAAGAGTTACAGGTTTGATAGTTCTGAATGTGGATGTGCCAGGGGATTGAAAACAACAAACGTTACTTGATGTATTTCAGGTGGGCTTGGTTTACCTTGATTTCCCTAATACGACTTGACTAAGGTTAGACAACACTCTAACATCTGTGGGCAATGTTTCTTTAATTTATTGTAACCGTCTCTAGAATCTTCCACAACGTCATGGCTTCACCTCACTCCCACTGTTCAACTAATATTTACTCTCCACTGCCTGCTCCCCGCTCAGCCAGTCACTCATTCACTTACTTTGCTTCATGGAGTATTCATGTGCACTTTAAATTAGACCAGTTCAATATTTACACTGAGGTATATTGACGTCCACCGCTAATGCTGGTGTTGCTAGGTGTTCCCAGGAGACTCAGCTGTGTCATCACTTCAGGTCGAACTGGTATTAGCATATTCCGTAAACGTTCACACTCCCAACAAAATTGGGATTCAAAAATACAGTGTTAAAGAGGGGGCATGTTAGCAGTACTGTGAACTTGTTAGGAAGATTTAATGGAGATTTAACAGCAGCGACGATCTATGTCCGTGTGTCCGACCTGGCTACTTTACCAGAAAATAAATATGGCTGACTATTTTAAATGTGTTCAGAGACCCATGTGCATGTTTAATGGATGAACTGGTTAGGCACCAGGACACAGGGCTGTTACAGGTGGTGACTGTTTGAGGGATTAAGCTATGTAAATATACAAAGGTAAAGGGGTGAGAGGTCCTTCACCACCAGAACACGAACAGCACCAGTTGAACTGAATAGTATTTCGAAACACATACACACACACACACATACACATACACACACAAACACACGCAAACACACTTGAATCGAGAATGATGGATTGTGAAAAGGGAGGAAAGAATAGCGGAGGTATTTTAAAGAGAGCTCAGTAACAAGGTCAGAGTCGATCACACAAATCCTGACATGCTGAAAGGACCCGTGCTCCCAAAAGAAGCACAAATACCCATCGAGTTCATGAAGAGGGTGTGTGTATCTATGAGTGTGTGTGTGTGTGTTTGGGTTTTAAAAGACACATCTGTCCTCCGTTTCAAGCCTTTCCTCCGGCGCTAAACGTTACTCTCTGTTCCCCAACGTCTGTTACTTTCTTTTCTCTGAGTCACCATTCCCCAATCATGCGCTCAGAGAAGCCTCCTCCCGCCCTCGCACCGGGCTGCATCTGAGGCCCTGTTATTATCCCCCCCCCCCGCCCCCAGCACCCCCGCCCCCAGCCCCCCCCCCCCCCACCCACATCCACCCGGCCCTGGTGAAAGCCCGGGCCTCCAGAACACTCCAGACTCCCATGCAGGCACTCAAATAGCACCAGCACCTGGCTCTCACGCACTGGCCTTCAGCAGCCACTGAGGCAACGTGGCATTCCTCTCCCCCAAATCCTCCCCCACCGAGCTCCCCCTTACCCCTTGCCCTCTAGCCGCCCCACCCCCTCCCCCCGCCCGCTCGTTCCCAGCGGCAGAATTTTTCCGTCCCCGCGGGAAACCGTTGCCCACTCGCAGGGGTGGATGACATGCCGTCGGCTCATCAATTACACGTGTGCGAAATTTGAGGATTGTCCCTTTGACGCCATTTTACCTCAGCCCCCTGAAAATACCCGCCCCCCTCGAAGTGAATCCCCGTCACCCAGGTCTGCGAACTTGACGGAAAACATTTGTGTCGGAAAAAGCACTTCACGCTTAAAAGGGCAACAATCTTTAATTCCCAGGTAGACCCGTTCAGGTTAATGTCGTTGATTAATATTTCATCGTGGCAGGCTTTGTTTGTGCTCTGGAGCCATTAGCTTGTCTAATGGAGCAGCTAATGCTGTTTGGATTCTGTCCGAGGTGCCTAGAGCTGTCTAGGTGATGTGCTCTCACACAAACACCCTCTGTCATTCACAAAACATTATTATTTTCTTTTTTTGTAAAGCTTTAAAAGCTTTTAAAGACACGTGAATCACTAATGAGTGGCTCATTAAAAAAAAAGTGTAGAAATGAAGGTTAGTGCATTTCGATTTTATTTGTGTGTGTGTGTCGGTTTCTTGAGATCCAGGGGTTTCAGACCTGTTAAGCTTCCCTGTAGGGTTTTCTGACCTTCATGGGACAGCTTTTATGAATGAACATTCCTTTCCATGTGACCTCCAGGGCTTGAATTTTAGAATGGATGGCATGTGCTCATAAATTTCCCAACAACTCTCATTCGTTCACGCTGCACACACACACACACACACACACACACACTTCCCATGCTGGGGGCACCTTGTTGATGACTGCTGTAATCCTTCTGAATCGGGGTTTTAAAACCCTACTGACATGCTAGTCCCCTTGGCCATAACACCTGCAAGTTCATACCAGCTTCGATTTTTTTTGTAATTCTTGCCGTCACAGAGCATTCCCAGTAGTACCAGCAGAAAGCACAGGGTTAAATTCTCCCCTAATGAGAGTAATAGACCAGAAAAAAAACTCCCATTAAAACATCATTATATCTGCCTGTTGATGGTGTGTTTTATGTTGGTTTTGTTAAAGTGACAGTTCACTGAAATATTCAGATACACAGCTAGTTGGAAGTCAATGTCGAGGGTTACACAAGCTGTCACACCTGTACTCCATCTAAAGATGATTACGTTAACCTGTGTATTCCGTTTTAAATGAGCAACTTGTTGCATCGTAGCATTGAAGTGGCATAATTGGCATTGTTGCGATTGCGTGGCTGTGTCTATGGAGTGCCATTAGCTTTGCTACCTTCATTAGAGCACACTGCTCCCACTCACCTCTCATACAGCGCACAATTAAACACCTAATGTAGCATGAAATGACAGGACCACTAATGACATCAACAAGGATCATTCGAAAGGAACATTTTTTGTTGATTTCAGCCTAAATATAAAGCATAAAGGAGTGTTTTACCCAGTAGAAATGTAGAAAGAAGTGTTTTATTATGTGGGTCTCATCTTGTATTCAGCTAGACATACTGTTTACAAACCCTAGAGAGCACATTTCGAAAATATAAGTCCAGAACTCTCTCGCTACAGCGAGACAAAGTGTGTTGGCTGAGTCGAGTGATAGCCTAGCGTAGGTATTGCTGTTGCGCAATTCTGGAACCCATCGCAGAAGGAGATGGACAGAGTATTGCTGTGAAGCATCTGTGTGTCTGGTGGTTGTCCAACAGACAGTTAGGTGAGTGCTGGGAATCATCTGTTCTCGTTTGAGCATGTCAGAAGTCCAGAAGGCCATAGTAGCCTGAGTGTTTCAAATCAAATCAAATCAAATTTATTTGTATAGCCCTTTTTACACGCAAGCATGTCACAGAGGGCTTCACATACGCCCATAGAACTGCCCCTCAACCAACCTAAACCCTCAAGGAAGACAAGGAAAAACTCCCAGAAAAACTCTCAACAGGAGAAAAAATGGAAGAAACCTTGGAAGGAGCAATTCAGAGAGGGATCCCCTCCTCCAGAGACGGTTGGTGAGAGAGAGGAGCAGAACACAGGCTAAACATAGTCATACAGTGTCAATGGGTTTTGAAACAGTTTGGAGTTAGCATTAGCGCTCAGCGAGGTTGATGACACAAAAAAGACTTGCATGGAAAATCAACGTCGAAACCCTGACACAAGTCTGTGGTGAGGCTTCTAAAATGGTTAAACTGGTACACAACAACAACACATTAATCATACGAGAAGCTAAACTCCTTTGGAGTGGTCGCTTGACATTCACATCTTTCCCCAGAGATTCCGTAAGTCTCTATTTGAGGAAAATAGGAAATGAAAATGCATACTCCCTGAGGAGAAGTTGCTGGACATTTGGCATGGTTAAGAGGTGCGTTTATGGAGCATAGTAAACTTAACGGCGTAGGCCTGAACCGACTCGTAGTCCAGATGTTGCTACTGATCACAGATGGTCACCACTGCTTGTAATGTATGCAAAGTAAGATGTATGGCTTTGGATTTCAAGGTGACCTGAATGACAGCCAAAATTCACAGATGCGCTGCCTAATCATCTCTATTTGACCTAAGATACATTCCAAAGGAACCGAAGGAATCCTAAGGTGATCTAGTCGACTGTCACTTCCTGTCGCTTCCTGTCTGAGATCAGCCTCGTCTCCTGTCTGGCCCTACCCAGATCTGCTCCCTCGTCTCCCAGGGCAACACAGTCCAGCCTCATCCGTGCTCCTCCCTCCCCAACCACCTTCATCCACAGGCTGCTACTGCGTGTCATCGAAACTCATCCCATCCATCACGCTGAAGTCGCAAAACTGTTCTTCATCACGGGTTACGAAAGTTTGACTTATTTATTAAACATTGAATTCCCCAGACAATACTTTGGTACCCAGATGGTACTTTTTTATATCTAAATTTTTTGGCGTTATTGAACAGAGATGTTCACAGAGAGACAGGAAATGAATGAGAGAGAGGGGGGGGGGGGGGAGACATGCAGAAACGGCCTGAGCCGGAATCGAACCCAGGCTGCTGTACTATTGGCCCTGTTGTTCTGCAGTTTTAGTCAACTTTAGCATTTAGTCATTTAGCAGACGCTCTTATCCAGAGCGACTTACAGTAAGTACAGGGACATTCCCCCCCGAGGCAAGTAGGGTGAAGTGCCTTGCCCAAGGACACAACGTGATTCGCACGGCCAGGAATCGAACCAGCGACCTTCTGATTACTAGCCCGATTCCCCAACCGCTCAGCCACCTGACTCCCTTAGCATAACGGATGGCCAAGTAAGCTTTCACTGTGCTGTTGGAATCACGTGGCTCTGAAGGAGCGCCGTGTGTCCCGGGTGACCTGGTTCAGGGAGGGGGTGACACGTGTAAACAGCATGGAAGTACAGGAGCAGCTCTCTGCCTAATGAAATGACACGCATCACTCTGCTCTGGTCTCGCCAGACACCTGGGGTGACTAGTCATCTCCCCTGGATATACACAGGGCCAGTGTGTGTGTGTGTGTGTGTGTTTTGATTCTGCTCTCTGAATGCTAGCCATGTGTACGTCAACACAGACACACAGACGGGGACACACTGAACTGCTCTTTTATTGTGCTCCAGTCAGCGACTAAGCCACGCTTGATATTTGCACGCCGGTATTTCACACGCTCGCCCTCGCCCCAGCCTATCGAAGAGTCGTCCGTCGAGGGGGGGAGAGGAGGGAGAAGGAGGTGGAGGGCGATGAATTAAAAAGGGAGGAGGTGGATGAAGTGGTGGGCGAGCGAGCAGGCAAAAGGGAGGGAGGAGGCTGGAGAGAGGGAGGGAGGATTGGAGGAGATGTGTGAATAGCTGATGGCTTTTGGTGGTGAATAGTGTTGGAGGATCAATGTGCTCTCGCAGGTCCCCCGTCTGGAAGCTTCATCATCATGCCTGCTCCGCTCCGCCGTCGGACTATGAATAGTCAATTACAAATGAACAGGCAGGAAATAGAGAAACAGGCGAGTGGGTTTGACGCACATCCTGAGGTGCGCGCTTGTGTTTGTGTGCGCGTGTGTTCCCTCCCTTTGGCTCTCTCGCGCTCTCTCTCTCACTCACCCGCTCGCTCGCTTGCTCTCTCTCTCCCTGCCCACTTCCCTCTCTCTCCCTCCCTCCCTCCATCCCTCCCCTCTCATTTTCTCTAATTTTCTTCTTCTCTCTCTCTCCCTGCTCCCCCCCCCCCTCTCTCTCTCCCTCCCCTCTCCCTCCCTCTCCATGGTTTCCGTCCCTACTCGCAGTCCTTGGATTACACCAACCCAATCGCCAGTTTGCTTGTGACTCCTGTGGATAGGCTGTGGTTCTCAGCTCTGAGAGGAACTTGCCTCTCTGTCAGTGACTGACTGGATGAGATTTCACCTCAGCTTTTCTGTGAAGAGCCGCTGCCGAGCCTGACGCTGGCTGAGGGCCATCTTTGGGCCTGTGCCAGAGGGGTTTCGGTGCTGTGAGGAGATGCGTCGCTGCTTCCCAGGGGGTGCTGGATAGGGGCAGATGGGTAACAGAGTTCCTATGTTGTTGGCAGGTGGTTGCAGCAGCCCAGCGTGAACTCCTCCGTCAGTGGTGGACTACAAATCCCAGCGTCCTCGCGGAGCATGTTCCTCTGGGCAGGAAGTAAAGGAGCACAGGGAGGAGGAAGTGAGAGGAGGTATTGTATCCCTTATGAGTTTGTCAGCAACACATTCCGTTTTTCTACGAATGCTTCTCTCCAGTTAGTTCAAACTTTGCTGCTGGATGAAGTAGTTAGAAGTAATGTTTGAATGCAAAACAAGTGTGCATCAATAAAAGCTATTAAGAAACCACTCACAGGATGGTGAAATCGACATCGATCTGTATCGATCAGTCAAACGTTACCTTATTGATTTAAACGGATGCTTTTTAATCCTACCCAGATGCATGGGATGTGTAGTTGAAGCACGACAGTCGTGTGTGCACGTGTGTGTGAATATGCATGTGTGTGTGTCCAAACCTGTTGACCTTCGTCAGGGCTGTCTACCAGAGTATCCGTGAGTATGACGTGTTGGACAAGAGGAAGACGGTGACAGCGCTGAGGGCCGGGGAGGACAGGGCCATACTGCTGGGCCTCAGCATGGTCCTCATGTCCGTCATGATGTACTTCGTGCTGGGCATCACCCTGGTGCGCTCCTACTCTGACAGGTAACAGGTGTGTGTGTGACTGTGTGTGTGTGTGTGACTGTGTGTGTGTGTGTGACTGTGTGTGTGTGTGAGTGCACCTCGTCTCTCTATTTCGGTCTGTGTCTTTTGTTCTACGTGCGCGTGTGTGTGTGCCTCTTTCTTTATCTCTGTGTCTCTCATTTTGTGTGTGTGTGTGTGTGTGTGTGTGGGCAGAATTCCCTCTCCTGCGCTCCAATTCCACATACGCCAGTAGATTCACTGAACTAGAATCAAGCTTTTTTCCTTCCAAGTATAGCGTCGCTCTGTCTGTCATGGGTTACATGTCTGTGACTTGGCTCAGGAATGTTCAGGGGGGACCAAAGTTGTCTGCCGGCGACATTCAGGACAACAAACGAAGCAGAAAGCTGATTGGACGAAAAGATTCACAGGTCAGTGACTCTTGGCTCGCGTGTCGCTAACCCCTCCCCTCCCTCACCCCCTCCCCTCCCTCCTCACCCCCTCCCCTCCTCACCCCCTCCCCTCCCTCACCCCCTCCTCACCCCTCTCCCCTCCTCACCCCCTCCCCTCCTCACCCCCCTCCTCACCCCTCTCCCCCTCCTCACCCCCTCCCCTCCCTCCCCCCCCCCTCCCTCACCCCCTCCCCTCCCCCCCCCCCCCCCCCCCCCCCCTCCCCAGCGTCTGGACCGAGGAGTCCAGCTGCACGGTGCTCAACTCCACCATCGTGGGGGACGTCAACTGCAGCTACAGCTGCGGCTCGGAGTGCTGGAAGAACTCGCGCTACCCCTGCCTGCAGGTCTACGTCAGCCTCAACTCCTCGGGGAAGGTGCTCCGCCTGGCCCACAACGAGGAGGCCCAGGACAGCAACCCCGAGGTGGGACAACCCTCCCGACCGTGTCCCCCCTAACCCTCCCAACCCTCCCCACAGTCAGAGTAGAAAACGAGAAAACAATTGAGCAGGAGACCACAAATGACGCCTAACTGGACATTGAATCCCAGACCGGCATTCGACCAGGAAGTCTTTCTCATTTAAAGGCACATTGCAATGAAATGATGTGTTTGCTCTGTCAAGAGTTTCCTACCAGGTGTCTTAGCACTCCCTACCCTTCTGTTAGGAAGCACTGACAGGGCCGACCTAGCTCAAGCTCATCCAAAGCATCTGACGGCATTCCCCCCCCCCCCCCCCCCTCCCAAAAAGCATGCCGACAAGCGCGGCGCATGTGTACTAACGTGTGTCACCCGTGCGGC